>JAFJYG010000663.1:0-30601 GCA_017366145.1 Cadophora sp. M221
GGGTTAGCTGGGTGGTTTTGGGGAGGGGAGGGATGGTAGACGAACCAAATACCATCCAGTAGGCTTTCCTGTGTTACCCATCTGGTCGTGGGAGGTGAGGACGAAGAGGACTTTAGGTTGGGAAGACATTTTTGATTGTTGTGTGTGCTGTGTTTTGGTTGGATTGTGTATTGTGTTGTGTTATTTGTAGTTTGGCTTGGAATGTGCAATTGATTGATTTGGTTGATGTGTTTAAGAGTAGAGGAATTGGAATTGGAAGTCTTCAGATGAGGACATAAGTAGTTGAGAAGGAAGAAAATGGACAAGAAGAGAAGGCGGGCTGTGATGTAAATAAGGAAGGTACGTAGACAGGGTAGCTAGTCAGTTAGTGCGGGGTCAGGAAGGTATTCTTTCTTGCTTGCTTGCATTAGGACCTAGGTCTAGGTAGGTAAAGTGTATGTATGCCCTGCCTGGGTAAAGGTTAAAGCTCGGCTCAAGGATCTTTTGCTTTATTTTCTACTCTTATCGGCGTCAACAGCTGTTTTGTTCCAGGTTCTAGTTCTAGTTGTTTTACCTTACCAATCCAATAGCTAGTCCCCACATACTATACGATACGTACGAATATTCTCTTCTCTATTCTTCCATTCAGCCATCCGTTTAAGCTTATTAGTCATATCAATTCAATTCAACAGAAATTTCACATTTTGCAAGGTTGCTCTTCTTCCCAAGTCCGAAGAAATCCATTCGGCGATAACAATCTATCAGTTTCAGTCAGGGTCAGGGTTGAAGCAAAAAAAAAGTGTACCCCTCGCTGATGTCATCGTCCCGAGCCCGAAATGGGGTCGGTGTACGGGCCGCTTGAGGTGGGGTGCTTATTCTATCTTCAAAACCCTCAAATGAGACTGACTACCTAGCTAGTTAAATATAAGGTACATGGCGAGATCCCAGAAGAGAAAACCCCTCCATCATGCGAGTACCAAAATACGATGAAATGCGAGTCAGTGAGTGAGTGAGTGACTGCTTTGTCAGATATGTATGGGTGATCGGTGAGATTATTGATATATGAATATGTGTATGAGACCGACCGACCGACCGACCGACTGACTAACTGCCTACTGCGAGAGGAGAGGAGGTGAGAGTGATGCAGTGAGTGTGCATCTGGGTATTTCCCTCCCCTCCCGTCCCGTCCCTTTGCATGAGGTAGAAAAAGCGAGATAGCCGACGACACATGCGTCGTGAGATCATAGTAAATTATCTTGCAGGTACATCAGGAACAGGACAAGTGCAGTATGAGTAATCGTCTGACAATGTACCTGCGAGAGAATTGAAATGATCTGATATGTGGTATCAAGTATCTGGTACCAGGTATCTGTACATCTACAACTCACTTCACATTCCCCCACGCCATCTCCAGCAATGCATCCCTCGCATCCGCACTCTCCCAATTAATCCTCAACTCCGCCTGCTCGCTCCCCTTCCTCACCAGCGCAATAAGCGCATCCCCCCTAAAGTAAGCCAGCGTGCCATTCTTCCCATTGCCCGCCGCCGTAATCCTATACAGCGGGCCTGCAGAATGCAAGACCTTCTTCTCCGGCAGGAACTGCAAGTCGTTCTCGATACACCAGTCCTCGACTCGGTGTCTGAAGGTGATTTCCTCGACGACTGGAGCGGGTTTGGCGGGTGTGATGGGTGCGGGCGGTGATGTGGAGATGCGTGCTTGTTTTGTAGGAGCGGGGAGGTGTGTTGAGGCTTTGGAGCCAAGATCGAGTGCTTGGTTGATCATCTCGTGGCCTTTGTCGAATTCGGCTTGAATGGATGGGAGGTTCTTCATGTCGTCTGGGAAGACGGAGTCGTGCCACCATTCGAACCACTGCCCAATTTCCTCGTTTGGACCGACGACAGTGAGCCATTGATGGAGGACGTTGTGCCACATTGGGAAGACGGTCTCGATTATGACTTGGGCGAGGACTCGGGGCTTGAGTATGTCTTTCCATGCGAGGATGCCTTCCAGGGTTTTCATGTATGGTGATTGGTCGTTAGGATCTACCATGAAGTATTCTGGGTTTTTGAGAAAGCGTGCCATGACTGGGAGGACGTGGTTCATGATCAAGGGGGTCCAGTGGTCATTTTTCGGACTTGGAGCTAGAACGACACGCCATTGTTCTAATCCAGGCACCACCCCTTTCCGGAAGTCCCAATTATCAATTAGATGGCGGAACTTCCGCTTGACGTCGCTGACAAGACCAGTTGAGCTCTTGGGGTCCACATGATGTGGAGGTAGATACTGTAACCATGGGAATAGCCATAGATGTGGCAACTCATGAGCACGCCTCTTCTTTGGATTCCAAGATGAGACAGCTCCATTAAGCTTTCCAACCACAGCCTGATCGAGGATCTGAGAGCGAACAAACGACGGTAGCAGTCCATCCCAAACCTCGAAAAGCGTTTGCAATGGAGTAGGGTCATGTACATTCCACGTTTGATTGATAGATGAGACAATCTTTGGGAATATGATTTTGTAGATCATGCTCTCATAAGCTGTTGTGGATTTGGAATGAATTCGATGTGATCCATCGTTCTTCAAATAGTGCTGACTGGTGATTGCTTTGCCATCAATTGTTGAGGCTCCGAGAATATGTCGGATCTTGAAAAGCTGAGGTGCCATACCAGTGAGTTTCGGGTCTTCCAATGGCTGCCACCCCTCGACTGCCTGTTTGAGAAACGGATGGACTGCAGCTACAGCAATATTTGACAGTTCTTCACTGGCTTTTGATGACCCTGGCTCGGCTAGACTGTCTGCTGCTATCAGAGCTTCGATTACAGGATCCCATTGAAGATCCCTGAGAGCCTGTGAGATAGATTGAACTGTTTCTGCAAACGACTTCATGCGGTCATATTCCCGTTGCTCCTCATCTAGCTCCTGTTGCTGCTGAACGATGGCCATCTCAACATAAGCTTTCCGCTCCTCTAGATTTTTCCATTCCTCCACGTAAGCGGAGAGATCGTTTTGTGCACGTCGAGCTAATTTCTTCGATTCTGCCTGCTCAGCAGTCTCAAACGCACCCGCAGTTGGTGTCAAAAGTCCAGATGTCGTCGTAAGTAATCGTTGACCAGGAGCAGTCATATCCAGAATCGGGGCAAAAGCTTCCGGAATCTGTAACCCAGGAGCTGCCTTCTGCACCTCCTCCAAAGTGCGGAACTTGGGTTTTGCTGCCCTTCGAGGCGTGCTCATTCCACTGCCACTTCCACTTTCCAATCCAGACTTCGGCTTCCGTCGCCGCTTCTTTCTCTCTTCATCTGAGTCCTCATACTTCTCCCCCTTTAGCCTAGCCTGACGCTTCTCTTCCTCAATCTCCTGCTTCGACTTCTCCTTCACAGCACCCAGACCAACACCTTGTGGTCGTAATGTAACTTCAATAACACCACTTCGTCCCTGGCCCTCCTTTCCCAGACCCTCTCCCTCCTTATAACCCATCTTCGCCATCATCCTCGCCGCGAAAGACCCAGCATTAACCCCCGGCGCAGCCTGGCCCTTCTTCCCACTACGACCATTCGTCGTCGGCGTCGAGAACGCACTCGGCCTAGCAATCCTAGGCGTCGAAATCTCATCTTCTACATTCTGCAAAATCGGCACCGCAGCCGAAGACGGCACGAATCCTCTCCCTAGAGGCGTGCTGCTCTTCGCAGGAGTGAACGTCTGCTTCCTCTGCGCAGGACTCTGGAACCCCAATCCCTTCGGAGCGCCGAATCCCAGACCTCTAGGCGCAGCGGGTCCGTCCTCTTGTACATCCTCCATATTCACATCCTCGCTCTCGTCTTCCGTCTCTTCTTCCTCCTCATCCTCATCTTCATCTTCTTCCTCATCCAAATTATGCTGCCCCGTCGAAACAAACGCCATACCCTTCCCCCTAAGACTCTTCTTCTTCCACCGCTTCCCTGGTCCCTCATCCTCGCTCTCGGAGCCAAAAACACCCAACGCAGCGCTCTCCTTCGCATCGCGACCTGTGCGCCGCCGTTTGCGCGGGTTGTAGTCTGCGAATTCGTCGGCGTGCGGGTCGGTTGAGGGGTGGAGGAAATCGTCCTCTTCTTCTCCTGATGACTCGGACGAGGAGCCGTGAGCGAAGGCGTGCATGGAAGACATGGTTGTGCTGGTGGGTGGAGGTGTATTTTTCGTCAACAAAGATGCGAGGCTGCCTGCTTGAAGGTGGTCGCGATATAAATTTAGCGCCACAATTTTAGCGTGCTTTGTACAGGTTCAGCCACAGGCCGCCCCAACTTCAAAGTAAAGTTGGAGTTCTGGAAGGCTAGTGGGTTGATTTAAAAGTCACTTTCTGTTTTCTATACATTGCACAAGCACAATCTCCTCTATTATCACCTCGTCTCATATCTCACATCAAATCAGGTCCTGTCCAGGTGTGCAGCTCAATAGTCAAATCGACTTCATTATTGGTCATGAAAGAAGCAGCAAGCTCTCCTGTACATGCTAAGCATAACGTTCGTGATATATTCGTTCGTAGCCAACCATAGCCATATCTTGGGAATGAGCCATGTCTCAGCCAACTCCTCAACTCCTCATCAACCGGCCGTCGCCGCCCTTTCCATCCATGTTCATGATGCGAAAACTCGCACATTCAAATCTACACTGCCGGTGGCAATCACGCACCGTATACTGACGTTCGTAGCCGCTTCATCCTTCTTGGATGCTCCGTTGGGTGTCCCGTTCACTCCGTTAGTTGCTGGGACATCTTTCACCAATCCGGGTGCCCAACGAATGCAGCTGACGAAATGCCCATGGGCCTCGTCTAACGTCTTGACCAGCTTCCCTTCTTGCTCGAGATCCCAACATCGTAACGTCTTGTCGTCGGCGACACTCAGCAAGTATCTTCCTCCCGGATGGAAGACTAGCCCACGAACCCAATTATCATGCCCCACAAGTGTCTTGATCAGCGTTCCTCGAGCATCCCAAATCCGTATGCTCTTGTCTCTCGATCCAGTCGCCACAAACTCGGCTGAGCTACTCGCTGGAGGTGGTTTCTTCAATCCTGCTAATTTTGCCAGGTTGGCATAACTCGCTGGTGGCGCAAATACACAGCATTCCACCACATGTTCATGGCCCAATAGTGTAGCTTTTGGCTCGCCTGAGGAAGCATCCCATATCCGAGCTGTTTGGTCGTTTCCGGTTGATAGTAGAAATCGTCCATCGTATGAAGGAGAAACGTCTCGAACCCAGTCTGCATGCCCTCGGATGGTTTTCACACAATATCCTGTTGATACGTCCCATACTCGCAATGATTTGTCTCGACTAGCCGACACAAGCAGGTTTCCAGAAGACGGAGACCCCGCGGCACCGCTAGGTACAAATCGTACCGCCGAAACCGTGTGGTCGTGGCCAGGAAGCGTTCTTATATTCTTGTACTCGTCGCTAGGATCCCAGAGTTTGATCGTGAGATCACTTGAACATGATGCGAGCAGTGTGCCCCCTCTTGGTCCACCAAAATCGACATCATGCACTGCTTTCGTATGGCCTTTCACCGTTCTCTCCAGTTCTCCCAGCTCCCAATCCCATATTTTGATTGTGCTATCCTCAGATCCCGACGCAAGGGACGAAAACACTGGATGAAATGCAACGCAGGTTATGGGTTCCCTATGCGACTGAAGGGTATGTCTGGCTGGCGATCGAGGTAACCATTGTTTTGGGTCTTGATTCCGTCTCGAAAGTGAAGTTGGCGTCGCAGAATCTATCTCGGTTTGTAAACTCGCATTTCTTGATTCCAGGTCCATTATCTGTAGTAAATCGAATCAGAGACTGTTTTCCGGAGAGCTCAGAAAATACCTCAGACCTTCTTCTGCAGTCGAACCACACTCGTCCACTTTTTCTCCAGCAGTCCCTCATATTTCTTGCTTGTCGCAGCGTCGAAGGTGTCTCCAATACTCAGTTCTTCCCTCAACGCCGCGGCACTACTTGTGAGATTTTTGGAGGTGAGGTATGCTATGATGGACTTGTGTCTATAGAAGGGTTAGCGGCGCCCGCAGATTCCTATGCTTGTGGAAATACTTACAGCTCCTCAGCCTGCCGCGACGTCAGGATCTGGGTCATGGTGATCGCAATCGTCATAGACGATACATGAACATCCAGGCCACTAAGGGTATTTCTGTGTCCCGAGGCAACGCGCCTGGCCGCCTGCGTAGAGTGGTTGCGATTACGAATGGTGGCTAGGTAGGTGGTGTTTATCTCGAAATTGCAGTGTAACAGCGTTCCTTTCCTTGACACCGCCCCGCGTGCTGCGCTTCAATGTGGTGTGGCTTGCCGAGCTCAGACAGTTGGAGGTCCGACCTTCAAGCAGGCGAGTGGAGGGGTATGTGATTCTTGGATCAGAGTATCAATCTCTTGGTGTTGGGTGTGAGCGTTGCGATGCATTACCATGGTGAGGTTAAGAGGGGAGGGCAGGAAAGTGATGAGACTGGCCTCGCCGCCCTGGAGAGATGCAGTGCAGCGTTGGGATGTCCAGTCAGTAAAAAGCCGGCAGACGGTCAGGGGTCAAGTTGCTGCAGGGGGGTCGTCGTGGTGACGACCCAGAATTTCCACTTCGGCGCGACAATCAACAAACCACCACCTCAGCAACGTCTTCACTCCATCTGCTCGCGATACACCACACCACACCACGACCACGACCACGACTGCGAAATAATTCCTTGCCGCTCCTACGGCCGCCCGCATACTCCGAGACACGCGCAACTTGATTCTTTCACGACTCCCTCCGGATTTCCAGACCTTGCGTTGCAGGAACGAACGACGACGCTTCAAACTTTGCGCCAGCCCTTCTAGGTAGGCAGACTTCAGCTCCTTCCTCTCCTATGAGCTCGCCGTCGAGACACGATATGGCCCTGGTGTCTATTCGATGGCTTGGTCTCGGTCTTGGTGTTGTCGTGCGATCTTGACGGCGTTGCCACGATGGAGAAGCACATTGCCCCAACGTTGCGCAAGCTAACTCGGCGCGTCACAGGTGGAAGACTATCCAAGAGTCCCCCTCCGAAAGATATAACAACAATCTCCATAGTAGACGGAATGGCAGAAGTAGAGGAGGATTTCAGTTCCTTGCCCTTGCCCGACAGATTCCAGCACAAGGTACCATCACCCACCCCACACCCCGCAAACATTCAAACGGACTAATGGACTCGTCCTAAGGTATGGAAAGTTAGGAAAGCAGCGTACGAAGATGCCGCCAAACAATTCGAAGCCACCCCAGACGAGCACGATCCAGCGTTTCGCCCATTTATACAAGATCCTGGATTGTGGAAGGGTGCGGTGGTAGATTCGAACGTTGCGGCACAACAAGACGGTATCGCAGCATTATGTGCGTTTTTGAAGTTTGGTGGCCGCGAAGGTTGCACGAGGTATGCTACAGTCTACAAATACTGGGTAAATTACATGGAATACGACACTGACAGTCCTCCAGAACAAGAAGTCATACGATATCGGCGTTGGTAGAGAAGGGTCTGTCATCTACAAGAGCAGCAACGAAAGCATCTGCGCTCGAAGCTATTTTACTGTACATCGAATTGGATACCCCAGGACCTGTTATTGAGGATCTGCTGCCAGCTCTTGCCCATAAACAACCGAAGATTATTGCCGCAACATTAGCAGCACTGACAGCGATTTTCCATAACTATGGCTGCAAAACTGTCGATCCAAAGCCAGTCCTTAAGATCCTCCCAAAGGCATTCGGGCATGCAGACAAGAACGTACGAGCAGAAGCAACCAACCTGGCCGTGGAGTTTTACAGATGGCTCAGAGAAGCCATGAAGCCTATGTTCTGGGGAGATCTGAAGCCTACACAACAAACGGATATGGAAGCATCTTTCGAAAAGATCAAGTCAGAACCAACACCAAAGCAGGAACGATTTCTACGATCACAGCAAGCAGCAATGTCCCGAGCTCCACCTCCAGGTGCAGCGGCGGCCGAAGAAGATGAATTAGAGGAAGAGCCGGTTGAGATTGACGCGTTTGACCTGGCAGAACCTCAGGATGTCTTGTCCAAAGTTCCAGCAGATTTCTCGGATCAACTAGCCTCGACCAAATGGAAAGAACGCAAGGATGCGCTGGAAGCTCTCTTTACTACTTTGAATGTGCCTAGGATCAAGGACGGTGACTTTGGCGAAGTGGCCCGAGGGCTTGCAAAGTCCATGAAAGATGCAAACATTGCTGTTGTCACTCAAGCAGCACAGTGCACTGAGGTATTGGCCAAGGGAATGAGGAAACCGTTCGGAAAATACCGCTCGATCATAATGGGCCCAATCATGGAGAGAATGAAGGAGAAGAAAGCTTCGGTTCAAGATGCTCTTGGTGCTGCACTTGATCAAGTCTTCCTGGCAACAAGTTTGACGGATTGTCTTGAGGAGACCCTCGGATTTCTGGCCCACAAGAACCCCCAGGTCAAAGAGGGAACCATGAAGTTCCTCGTCAGAGCCCTCAGGACCACTCGAGAAGCACCTTCAAAGCCTGAGGTAGCTTCGATTGTGGAATCTGCTAAGAAGCTTCTTTCAGAATCAGGTGAAGTTCTCCGATCAGGGGGAGCTGAGATTCTTGGGACCGTTATGAAGATCATGGGCGAGCGAGCTATGGGACCACATCTGGAGGGACTGGACGATATTCGCAAGGTCAAAATCAAGGAATTCTTTGAGACAGCTGAAGTCAAGGCGAAAGACAAGCCAAAGCCTCCACCACAGGCTGCCCCTAGAGCCGCGCCAGCAGCAGCCGCGCCCCGAAAGGTTGTTGGAAAGAAGCCAGCTGTTAAGAAACCAGCACCGCCTCCTAGTCAATATGCCCAAGAAGCTGCTCCTTTGGCACCTCAACCCACAGCAAGAAGTATTCCTGGCTCGAAACTCGGTGGGCCGCCGAAATCTGGTCTCGCTACTCCAGGTGGTGGATTGAAGGCACCTATGAAGAGAACATTAGCTGGCCCTGGTGGAGCACCCGCTCCCAATCTTGCATCTCCCCGTCGTCCTATCTCACAGGCTCCTCCTCCTCCTATGGAAGAAGAGGCACCGCCCCCACCTAGGATCGGTTTAGGACGAGGTTTGGCTGGTCGTTCTCTTGCAGCCAAAGCACCAGCTTTGAATGCAGCACCCCCTCCAGCATCACCACCACCCAACTCCGGCATGACTGCCGTTGAGCGAGCCGAGCTTGAAGAACTTCGACTTGACAAAGACCGACTCCTCCGCCAATGTGACGACCTGCGCCAAGACAAGTCGAGGTTGAATTCGGAAGTTCAAGAACTGAAGAATCAGAACGCCCAATTGATCGAGGATCATACACGAGATGTTCTTTCAATCAAGGCAAAGGAAACTCAACTCGTCAGAGCAAGATCAGACTGCGAAGCTGCTGAAGCCATGTGCGGGCAACTGAGAAGAGAGATGGAGAGACTAAAGCGTGCACTCACAAGTGCAGAGCGAGTCAATAGCCCACCCGCAATCTCAAGTCCAACCCGAGACGGGAGTTCCGACGAAGCTGGAATCTACCGTGATACTGGCATGTACAGCGGTCAAGACAATGGCCGGCCCGCCTACAACTCCCGTGCCCGTATGTCATTCAACTCTGCCCTCAGCGAGGAGAAGGAGAATTCTGGCGATGCCTACGCTACTCAGTATGGTCGCAGCAAATTGAGCCCGGACCTGGGACGAAATGGACGTACCAGTGCTGCAAGTGGCAGTGGTGGGAGGAATAGCCCTGCTCCACCATCATACCAGAGCACACGCATGAGCAGAGACACAAGTGCCGACGGTTCCAGAGGCGAGAGCAATGGAGTAGAGAGTTGGAAGAGGGCAGCGGAAGTGACCAGCGCCCTCAAAGCGAAGATCGAGCAGATGAAGGCAAGTTTTCCCTTTTCCATCACCTGAGCTCCAACTAACTCATTCATCAGGCAAGGCAAGGTCTCAACCGACCATAAAGATACCCTGTATATTTGACGATGAACGAACCGGCTTCTGGGTACTGCGAATGAGCATTCTTTGGCGAAGGGAGCATGGCATAGGTGTTTTGCGTCTTGCTTTTTACTTCGCCTGATGTTGTTTTCTGTGGATTTCTTGTCTTCAAGGAATTCATTCATTCCTTCTCCTCTCTTTTGTAGGGGAACTAGGGCGTGGGCTCAATGGGAATGGAGCGGAGCGGACTGGAATTGGAATGGATAGGATTACCACTTAAGTATGATTGACGTGTGACGGTTTTTATGTCGTGTTACTTTTTTCTCCTGCCGTCCCTCTGAGCCTCTCAGTGGGCAGAGCAGAGCAGAGTTGGAGTTTGGCACCTTGTGTACGCGTGTATAGATGCATGGTACCCCTTCTAATAATACGTATTTTCCACATCCTATATATCTGACCTTCTCGCCCTATTCGGCATTTGTTTTCCTCTACTCTCTGTGGCTTTTGGCTTCGAATACCACTCACTCTCGATCATTAACTCCTGAACGCTGCCTGTGTTCTTCGACAGGCTGGTACTGCTTGCTATATTTGCTTTTGTTTTGTTTTATCTTGTTTTCGTCAACTGAAATAAATCAAACCCCATCCATCTCATCCCGTCCTGTCGTGCAACTAGTGGTTGTTTGCACCGCATAGTCCAGTAGTGGTGCCGGATGGCCTTCCGATATCCAAGTTCTATGCTTCCATTGCATCTTGCATCTTGCAGGACTCGTGATAGGAGAGAGGAAGGGAAACTGACGATGAACTACTGTAAGTACTGGATATACGTATATTTTGTATTACAGTTACAGACAGTAACGGAGTACGACATTTGCTGCGTTGGAGGAGGGAGAGATGGGGGATTGGGACCGGCACTATTTTGAGTGGTAGGAGGCTGGTTTGGGAGAGGGAGAGGGAGATGAGGGAGATTAGGGAGCTTAGTTGAGATTGGGATTGGGATCATTGATCGGGCGGATATATTTTTGGGTGGGCTGTTGTGTGAAGCATGCTGGTCTATGGATGTAAAGATGGGAGGGGAATCAGGTGTTGTGTTGTCCGAAAACTTGGGGAGTGACAGCTTAAAACAGAGCTGGGAAGAGGAAGATGGGGGGTGGATCGTCCGTTATATCTCGACGTCATGGCTGTTTTATTTTTTAAGTAAAATTTCGTCCGAGTGTTCAGTCATCTTCTTGGGAGGCATATTCGCCGTGCTACGCTGATGAGCTTCGAGTGATACTTGGGACGTGGTGGGATACTGACTACCTACCACCACAAAAGGGCTTGATCATAGCGAGGTTTACAATATGAGTTTATTTTAGTTGGCTGTGTATATCCACATTCGGAATATTGCAAGACAAGATATAGTATCATAATTTACGATTCCACATCCTGAACATTCGTCCCCTCATCCTAATCCTAGATTGAAATCTAAGTCTAGAGCATATCATGATACCATGCCTCCGCAAGTACCTAGAAAGTTGATACATAACATAAATTTACTAAGTCTGACACAGTGTAGTGTAGTGTCGTGTACTGCAGTGTAGTGCAGTAGTATTCAATTCCCAGAACGAGCGATCGGGGCTGATAGTGTCTTGTCTCACTACTAAGTCACCTAGTCTCCCTCCCGCTGACGGGACGGCTCGCAACGCACGTGCTGGGGATTTATGGCGCAGTACAGGACACCACAGTAGTGCTGATTATTCCTCTGGGGTGGGTTTGAGATACGATATGGATTTCTGGTGTGAAGGGGAGAGTTTTGAGTGGAGGATGGCTTGCGAGCGTCGTTCACCGGTTTGTGGTCAAGGGTGAGGAGGTGTGGGTGTACGTGTAAGTGAGACTACTTGACTGGATCTGGATCTAATTGGATTAAGTGTGATGGAGCTATATCTTATTTGAATCTTGTTCAGATCAGAATATTTTAGAAATGTAGATGTGAATTAGGGATGGGGGGGAGTGGATTTTGGCGGGGAGATACTGTGGAAGAATTGAAGGGCTTGACACCTGTTTCTCTGCTCTGCTTGATTGCGCGGCTTGACTTATTTTGTGAATGTCTTGACGTGCTTTACTCTTCCTACAAGTTCCGTGTTACTTGCCATCATAGGGAGATGTAAAGATGGAAGTAAAAATATTATGTAGGAAATCGGGAAGGCATCGAATGTCGTTCTGAGCTGCCACAAATTTGCAAATATATCCTCTCACTATTGGCTTTACCTTCCTCTTGGTATATAAAACGAATCCCCCGCCTATTCCTTCTGAGACTTATCTACAACTTGGAAGTTCTCTCCCGTCCGTCTTTCCTTTAAATGTGTAAAGACCCTTCGTCCACTTTGTTCCCGAACACAGGAGTTATAATCAAACAATCCCCTTAGTCCATCTTGCATTTTGACTTTCTCGCAAAACCGGTCCCAAACTTTAAACTTTGACAAGCCATATCATCCTCGTTCCGCGTAGACCGATCGGAAACAACACCCTCGCTCCAAGAGGAAAGTAACACAAGAACGCCCCCGGGGAGATAGATGTCTCTGCTTCCACCCCCCATGCCACCCGCGAAACTGGCTCGGAACTCTCTCCAAAGCAGCCCCGGTAGCCGCCCATGCAATGCTGTGTAACCCTCGATCTAGAACTTTGCCGCTGTAGGTGAGCATCGCATGGCACATCTTCGGCTTCCAACTCTTGCCGTCAAATGACTTTTACATGGCTTGCAAGGAGGAATCGGTGGCAGTCATCCTCCCTATCTTCAGTTGGTCGCCATTGTCCATGATTCGTGATGGCTGGGTCGTGGTGGCAGAGAAGAGGAGATGGGTTCGTTCTGGACAGCGGGAGTGTTGGTGTGCGATATATGTATGTGTATGTATGTCTCGGGGATTACTTTATGCAAAGCAGCATATCTACGAAGCCGTCTGTCTCCTGTCACATTCTACTCGAGGCGTGCATTGAGGCTTGCCCTGTGACTTCGTATCGACGAATTCTAGCAACTGATTCGACGTCCGTTGAGGACGGGTGTACTGATACATGACTCCTGATGGCACGAGACGAGAGGGAGTCTTGTCTTTCTCGTAATGGGTTCGTTCCTCTGACATCGCGGTCCCGTAACTTTGGTTCACATCCCGCGGCACAAAGGATGGGGGTCATCGAGACTAGCTATTGTAAGCTAGGTAGGTAGGTAAGGACTGGCTCTCCCATCCCCTTGTCAACAGTACAGTCTGGATTCGGGTTTTACCTGCTCACTCCCCCCACTCAAAGCTGACTGCCGGGACCCGAGGCCCTGGATACAGCACAGGACATTGATCATCTGGCCTTTATAGACCCAATGATCCGTTTCAAAGATAGGGTTTCCGTGATCAAGAAAGGCAAATTCGCAGAAGATCTTGCCTGGTACGTGTGCAGATCGGATAGCCTGGCAAAACTCAGAATGAACCTGGAAGCTCTGAAGCACACTGAAGCTTTCATGCAGACCAGGCCAGGCCGCGGAAGATTTGGATGCATGTATGTGAGACATTGCAGCGGTTGTCACTGGAGAACTGCAGCCTACATGCAGAGCTAAGGTGTTGTGCTAATAGTGCAATATCAAAAGCTACACATGTTGGCCGCCTGGCTAAGTGATACCCAATACCTGAGCAGAAAGCACTCGTTGGCAGGTTGATTGGACCGCAATTGCACAACAAGGGCTAGAAATGAGGGGCAACAGAGTCTTCTAACTCGTCCGATCTTCAGCTTTCTCATCATGGGAACAAGTTTCCTGCTCGCTGGTTGGTACGAATCTTCGTCGTCGTATCTTTTGTCATCAGAAACCCGATATGATATGATACTGGTAGGCAACCTATTTGCTGCTAGTGGTGGGATATCATAGTACCCCACTTGTTCAGAGCCATAGAGCTTTGAATTTTGGAGACGAGGTGAACTGACCCGGATTACTGGCTATGTTCCAACGTGCAAATGTTGCTGATACAACGCAACGCAGTAGTGATAGCAGAGGACCAGACTCAGGCTACTTGCATGACTGCCGATAGCCCATGAATCACATCATTTCAATGGTCTGGTTCTTGGAGCGAGTCTTGGAGTCTTGGAGTGAACCAAACCAGGGTTCTCGCCAAACAGCCAGAACCACAACGGAGCGAAGTCTCCGAACCAAAAAGCTGAAGTTGGTAAGGTAGGACAGTGCTGTGATACAACGAATGCAAGAAAGCAGATCCGGGGAAACGGAGACTGAAGTAAGAAATGCATTCGTCGCCACATGTGAGATGACATCAAAGGGCCGAGGTGAAGCGTATCCAAGAAGAGGTCGTCCCAGGGCACATGCTCACCGTATGCAAAGGCACTAAGTAGATCACGTATTGAATCAGAATTGCGGTGAAGAACCTGCTCAAAACTCAGAATCCCTTGAAGCACCCCACAAGCATAAATTTGAATGTCCAATTGGACCTGGTCATAAAAATGCAAATTCGATTCTTGGCAAGCAGTTCGCAGAGAGTTCATGCAGAAATATACCTACTTACGGAGTCCCTGTAATGGACCAAATTCGGTACCGAATATCCTTTCTGGAAGCGTCACGTTGCTGCTGTTGTCAAAAGTGGCATGCTGAGGCCTTAATCTTGCTTGAGAAGTCTTCTGAATGCAGATCAAACAGCTGATCATAGTTCGACCCCATCCAAGCGCTTTTTCGTGTGGATAATCCACAAGAATCACTTAGACGCAATGGTGGGTGAACGGGCAAGAAGTCTGGATGTCGAAGCTCAATTGACCTCTTTCATCACTCGTATGTTGACTGCCGGTTGAGTCCGACACGAGATTGATGAAGTATGATGAGCATGGTTGGGGAGCATGATGTGTGGTCTATTGAGGAAGGAGACGAGGGGCGCCGCCGAGGTTATCCGCATCGCCCAGACACGACAGGATAAATACCTATCTACGTTACAAGCAAGTCGCTAAAAGAGCTCCGAGATAAACGCCTTTACCCGGCTACCTGCACAACAATCTGTACGAGAGCTTTCTTTGTCTATTAACTGGCGGGCAGGAAAAAAACAGCTCCATCATTTCTATCAATTTCAACTTTCCCAACTCCTCGTCCTGTCATAAAATATACATGCAGAAACCCGTCCACTTAAAGTGTTTCCCCTTGCCCGTTACACACCCGAAGAGCCCGCACACACGCACACACACAGCCTTATCTCGGCCGGCAGAGAATTCCAAGTACCAAGTTAAGTTCTGGCGGTTCTGGTAGGTTGGTCAGATGTGAAGTTGACATGTCACATTTTGTCCCATCTCAACAGGAGACGCTAAGCGAGGTTGTACCGCGAGATTTGCTTCTCTTCCCTCAAGCTGCGTCAACAGACCTGGTTGCTTCCCGTTGAATATCGCACATCAGACATCGTCCTCCTGCCTGAGAGGTTGGCAATCTTGAAGGCCCCCCAGATATGATTTTTGCTTCTAGTCACATACATGGCATCCTGGTCTGCATCTTTTTCATCCTCTTTGCCTTAGATGCAGACCGAGTTCGCAAGTGCATGGTTGTATAGGCTTAGTACCTTTGTGATGGAAAATTTCGGAGAATCGCATATCATGCCAAGCTGCACTTTGGCAAAGTATCACATCACGAAGATGCTGGATGGGCCGATTTATACTTTTCAGTGCCTGAGATCTGCAGGGCTCGGGGAGCCTGGGAGGTCCAGATAGCCATCTGAAGTTGTCGATGTCATCCCAAGAGATCAGGTTCGTCGTGACACGGGCGTTCTCCAAATCCCGATGGTTTGGTTATTGGGTGGGTTGTTTGTGCAACCTCGTGTTTTGTGTGACGCCAATTGCATGCCTTTTGCCTTGTCCCAAATGGCCAACGACGAAGCAGCGCTTTTGTGGCTATGGCGGTCTCATAGTCAGGTTACATTGCTTTGCTTGCCTTGCCAGGTCCTGGCTTATTTTGTTGGAATCTTCATTGCAGTGTAGTGCAGCATTGCATGACATGGAAGGATGGTCATCAGCAAGCAACTCGCCAAAGCCAACAACCCACCGCGTGCTTCCTGCAAGGAGGTAATTCCACTTGCAAATATTCAAGCAGAAAGCAGGATTTCGGTCATAAGATGACCAATACCTGACATTCCCGATGAGTTGCCATGCCATTCGTACCCGCTCTGCAAAACCCGACCCGGGTTCTCGGGACTTGTGTGACGCTTTTTTGATGCAGTCGGCTTCCTGCAGCAGATGAATCTTGGTCTTTCGCGATCCCGCTGCATGCAGTTGTCCATGTATGGACCCTGTCGGGGACACTTGAGACGAATTGGCACCGTTTCCAAGAACGTTGCGGCGGTCTAGGCGCACCAGTCGGTATGGTCTTGATGGAGCCAGATCGAAGAGGCGTCGGAAGGGAACCTGGTCAGTAATACACTGTACTGCCACACATCCATCTTGATAGGACGGAACAAACCACCACCAGCCCACTCGCAAGATGTAACAACAGAAGTGAATGATAATACAATGGATTCATGAACATACAATCCAATGATGATATCCCTGCGCCGTGGTTCCATCCAACCCAGAAAGCAACCAAAGCAAAAAAGTAAGTAACCCCCCACGTGCAACCAAACCCCCATGCCATCAAGCAAGCACCGATTCCCTGAACACCCCCACTCCAAACCCCAATGCCTAGACAGATAGAACTCCTCAACACTCGTGACGCCGTTGCCCTGTAGTTGTGCCTTCGTGCTCGCCCTTATTTGATTGATTTTTGCTCCACTCGCACCTGTCCGAGGTGTCTTTTCTTATCCTATCATACCCTATCGTATCCTACCATATCCACTCGAGGTCTTCCCACCTTCTATGTTTGGATTCGAGTGTTCTTGGTTTGATAGTTCATCCAGCTTGGCTCTATTGCCGGTGCTCGACAATCCCCTACAGGAACAAGAGTTAGTGATGTGAGCTGGGTAAAAGTGGAATTAGATAGGACGGTAGACGAACCACAGCGTTCATCTAATCTAGGGAACGTCGTCAGCAGTGCATCTTAAAGACAAGACCAATAACGGTGGTGACAACTCACCTGTACTCGACAGCTACCACAGAAGGTGGGCACCGTCTATGTGTCGTCTCGTAATTGGTACACCATGCTCTGACTGTATAACGACGATGGCCACACCTATATTCGACTTGTGTGTAATCGCACATATTTGAAGTTGTTGGGTTATTGAACGAGAGTCGGGATGGTCGGGAAGTCCCAGTGTGGGAGGTAAGTTGAGAGTGAAGCGAGACGATGTGAGATGGTTTCTCGTCCTGAGAGAAGGCTGAGACTCTGATCTGTGTCTGTGACTGAGAGATGGATATGAGATATATGCCGAGATTGTGAAGTGATATGTGAGAGGGCTGGAAGTACTCCGCTCTGATAAACAGGAATATCGATCGTTGACTTCGAGAGAGAGAGTTAGAGGTGTAAGAGGAAGAGTAGAGAGATAAAGATGTTTGACGATGTGGGGTTTTCAAGAGAGTGCGGACTGCATGCAAATAAGCAAAGGCAAGAGGATCTAAGTTCGAGGATGGATGGGAGCACTACATATGTACAAGCACATGTACCCCTCGATCTAGGGTAGGGGACGACCCAGTCGCTCCGGGCCACTCGGCGTGAAGAGGACAAGCAGAAGGACGGTTGTCTCTCCGGGGTACGACAGGCTTGTCCAGAGAGGAGAGTCCGCTGCCTGCGTCCCAGCCTGCACCCAGGCGATATTCCGTAATTTTCCAACATGCAAAGCTACAGGGGCGCAGAGCCAAACCTTCAACTGAAATAATGCCCGGTTGGGACTGGGGGAGGCCCTAGCTTGCTTGGAGCTGACCCCCCGAGGACACTTGGAGGCTTCACTGGCTGCAAGAGAAAGTCGCACACGTGGAAGCCAGCCCTAGACTCTGCGGGTACGGTATGGGTATGAGCATGAGCATGGGCAGCTCGCAGGCTAATGCTCGTTCCTTGACTACTTGAGATACGGTATGGGACAGAGGCAGAGCCTGTCTGTCTGAGCTCTGAGCTCTGCCTCAAGAAGTCAACCATCGCCAAATACAACGAGCCGAGTGTGTGAGTTTACCGTAAACACTCCAGTGTAGTTGCTGTAGAGTATTAGAGTTTGCTCTCAACTCGACGAGTAAGTCGATCATCCATCAGTAGTAGCACTGTATCGATCCTCCTGCCTATCTCAAGCCTTCCAGGCCCTCCCTCGTCGCCCAACTGCTGAAATGAACTGCCAATGGGGAAGTGGGGATGCCTGAGAATCCCTGACACAGGTGCCCAGCCCACAGGATACGCTCTGAGACTAACGCAGAGATCACCACCGGACAGACGGTTCAGGCAAGGTTTACTGGCAAAGAAAACATACGATTTGCCCTAAATCACACCAAAGCGGAGCTTATCTCTCAGACAGCCAGCACCCATTATTCATTTTTCCGAACACTAAAATGCGCTATTATTATTTAATTCAAAAGAGTCAGAGGCCTAACGAGTAAGAGGCAAGGTCTACGGGACTCAAGCGGCGCACTTGTCAAGGCACACGCGTTTTGAACAGTGGTTGAGGAAAGGAGGCATCGACCGTTGGGGCCTTTGGCCCCGAAGCCTTAGCTAGAACGAACACTAACCTGACGCAACAAGCCCAAGCCAGAAAACTCAACTTGACTTCGTCAGCACTGAATCCCTGTAAGCCAAATTGCTAATTTGCTCCAGTGGATGCTGCTTCGTTCCCGAGACCAGGACCGAAGAGTGAGTAACACTTGAAAGAGTTCGGGCCGAGGACGGTACAAAAGACTACCAGAGTACGGCAAGTTCACCACTTTACTTATTGTTCAACCTGCTTTGATTTGATTTGCTCTGCTTGTTTTGAGGGCTTATTTGAGGCTGGGCCAAGATGCCTCTAAGGCTTCAAAGTGTTGCTTGTTGGAGCAGTGGCACAATACTGTAATGTACCTAGCCATAATGGGTAAACGGAGCGGAGGTTAACAAGAGGCATGGCTATTCATTTTGGGCGAACCGACCTCAGATCTCGGATATCGCAGTTGGTGAATGCCAGCATTATTGTGATCAATTCATATGATAGAGATGGCATGCACAGTCCTGAATTGAAATTCCGGAGCCGAGCTGACAGACGCAAAGCACATTACATACCGTACTTCGTACACTCACACACGGCCTTTGACCCTCGCTCGCTGCAGATGGGGTGACGACGGATGTCGAATGTGGAGAGATGCGCCGGAGGATTACCGTGTTATCGGTTCTATAGCTCGGGACAGGCCCGACTCTTGCTTCCGGGGGGTGTGGCATTGGCATGGCATGGTACCTGTATCTGAAGCCGCTCAGCTAGACAGGTCTGGGTTGGATATCCAACGTTATGCCTGAGTAATGAGCCTGCCCAGTGCTGTTTGATTTTCAATCAGACTCGGCGCTTCACTGTGCTTTCATTCGCGGCAATTTAGAGTATACAAATGCCTTCAGACCCCAGCCAGTGGATGCTGTTATGCCGGATCCCACAGTTGCCAGGCGAAAATAGGTTCGCCTTCTGGAAGGCTCGTGGAAGCATTTGAGAGACAATCTAAAATCAAACTAACGTCGGCTACCCCTGCCCTGGAGTTAAATGGACCTTGCAGAAAAGCCAAGTTGTGTGGAATGTGTCCGGCTGAATTTACCACCCGTGCTTGTTCAGCTGTAGATGTTTACAGACTGCCAAGTGGTACGACAGAACTAGTACCGTGGCTCGTATGCTATGGCTATTATTTCGCCTTCTGAGCGGTGCACAAAGCATCAGGTAGCTACTGGAAAGGAGCAGGCCTTTGCGCCTCTCGCCGCGCCTAGATTGCTTTCTTGCAGCGTCTGTGGCCATCAGCGAGGCACTGGCTTGAGTAAATTGTCCTTCCTGCAGTAGTCCAGAAAGCCTGCGGAAGCCGGTCCAGTTTCCCCAGGAACTCTATCTGCACGCCAACATCGTCATTGGCTTGCGAATAGGGGTCTGCACACGCCGTTCTCAGTTTTGATTTGACAGACAAAGCCACCGATCTTGACGCTCGAATTTGACTTTGAGGAGGCCCTCAGTGATCGGGTCTAAGCCAAAGACAAAGAAAGACATGGTGAGGACAAGCGATTTCCTTGTTTCTTGAAAGTCCTGTGCGAGAAAGTCCGAGGTGGTAATATGTCTCAACTTCCGTGCCGACAAACCTCTGGATTCGTCATTAACAATGGATTGTGAATTCCCAACCCTGTAAACAAAGTAATTACAGCTCCATACTCCATGGCGGCGAAATGGACAGCGGCGAAGCAACCCTTTCGGGCAGTTGGGGACTCGGAAGAGTCGGATTGAGCTTCAAATTGTCTCGCCAAGGGAACTCCTCAAGGATAGAACCACTAAAACCATGTGGAGAGCTTCCATAACCGCGGCCATGGGTACGCTAATGTGAAATGGTGGAGCTGGAGGAAGGATTGAGAGGACGCTGATATCCACTTTGTCAGCGATGCAATTCCAGTATCAGACCACTCATTGCTCCGTATCGACTGTGCTCTCGAACAGTACCTGACGTGAAAAGATCGATCTGGATCTGGACCTGGCAAGATGTCTACCGAATTCAGCTTCTGCCAGGCCCTCTTCAGGGAGAGACATTGAAGCCGATACAGAACGGCCATGGCTTTGAGCGGCAGCTCGAACCGCCCAGAGGGTTCAGCCACGAAATCTAATCTGGAAGTGCAGACACAGCTCAAGCAAATAAATTGCGTTTGACGGCACTTGACGATAAGCCGTGGATGGATAAGTCTCTCGGGTCCTGGGCCTGGTAACCCCTGAAGAGTATCCGCAAGAATGATGAGAACGAGCTCCTCAGCTCAAGGATTAGTAGTCATCGCCGCTCCATTGAGGAACTTCAGGGTTTCTGCCGAAGGATCATCAGTCAGTCTCTTTCGCCATTATTTGTTTTTTGATGAAATCCCTGTGTTGTTCCTGGATTATTCCGGCCAAGTTTTCTAAACCAGGTTGGAAAGCCGAAACAAATGTTGCAATAATATATTAATTCCTAGGAGCGGGACAATCGAAGATTCGCTCGCTCCTTGGAAGCTTCTGCTCTGTTGTCTCGTTGGACTGAACCTGCCGAGGGTAGAATACAGGGCTGTAGCCAACCAAAGTTCCGCTATAACCCCACAATAGCTGGATTCAGTCTCACGGAGATGGTTGATCTTTGAATGCTGGATCAAACAATCCTTTGAAACGATTTGGATAAGACTTGAAGATCGCATCCTCCTGCCCACCAGGACGTGAAACCAATTAGAACCCCTGGGTTGCCGAGGCGTAATGCCCCCGCTCGATCTTGTAGATAATGAATGAACCTCGATTAGGTCACAGATAAACAGCAGTACTGTAAGATAAATCCCACGCTCAAAAACCCAAAGCAATAACTTGGGAGTTGAAACGTGAAAAGCCATACCAACGGAAGGTTACAAAACCAAAGGAAGCATGGAACCTTTATCATTTTCACTCACTCAAAGCCAGTTTATCGAATGCCAAATTCAATACTGAACCTGTTGATGCGAGGATACCCAGAATTAAGACTCAAGACTGATAATTGACAGCCACTGGGGGGAAGGTGGCTGGCCATCCGGGTATCATCAGCGTGGGGGGTTGCCTGCCCTTGACAAACCATGTAGAAGTTTCAAAACTCTCTCTCAAACTCAAAATTGCTCAGCAGATCACCGTGGCAGGAGGCAGGCTGCATGGCCCGCAAAGGCTCGGTACGGGCCAGAGTGCAGACAAAACGTTGAGACATGGGGCCAAGTAACGTTATGTTGTTTCCTCTTGCTCTGAAAACTACAAGTCCAAGACAAGGAAAGGAGGTGCTGCTCCAAATATAAACAAAGTGAACGAGCAGCGATCGTGGTGCCCACAAGTGTCAAGTGCCGCGACCCCTAACCTTACTTTCCACGCGCTGGTGAAAAGCATCATGATAGGAGAAAGCTAGACTGGCTGCACCTGGAGAGGAAAGAAGAAGAAAGTCAAAACAACACAACCCATCATCCTTCCTCCACCATGGCGAAAGGAGGGGTGACCAAAAAGGCAAATACACTTTCTGTGTGACCCGTCAAGTCTAAGCGCGATGATAATAAATAAATAAACATTTCCTCGTTGCTTGGCCCTGCAAGACCAGCCGGAAAGCTAGCTAGATTTACGAGGAATCCAAACAGCCCTCATCAAATAATAATGTCCCAGAGATACAGACCATGTCGAAACAGACAATCGATGCGAGCCAGTGAACCGGAGTATCCCCAGTCACCTACCCACGGACGAACTCGACCACTTCTTCCCCCTTCAAGACCGACCACCCCTCAAAGACCCTCTTGTCTTAAACCTTCATTTCGGACATTTACCAAAGAAATACCACTCCAACCAAGGAAACGACAGGATCACTGAACGAAGATAGCGGTCCCAAACAAAAACGCGGCAGACGGTGTAATTAGAGTTCGAACAGTCGGGCATTCGGACAGTCTCGCGCACCTCCTTCGCTGACTCGGCTTTCAGTACGAACTCACGGTCCAGCCGTCGATCAAAGCAGAATATACTTTTTGCTATTTTGCAAGACCATCATCCCGTAAACTCCCCAATCAGAAATGTTTTCCTTCTTCTCCCACCCCTCCCCTCATGTTCATGGGGGAAGGGGGGAGATTATCCTACTGTAGGTGGGCATGAAATGCGAGGATATAATCAGAAAGGTTGATTTGGAAGCGTTTGAGTTTGGAAAGATAACAAAAATGCGTGATACTTTGATATGCCATAGTGACGAGCAGGACCCAGACACACAGCACTCTTCTGATCTACCTGGTATCTTGCGACTCATGCTCCAACTCTATGCCCAATCATACCCAAGACCCGAAAATGGACCGCAGGATGGTAGCTAGCAGCACAAGGTTGGATGGATATCAAAGGATAAATGTGCTAAAGGGCAGGTTCCGTGTTTTGAGATCCCAGGCCTTGTCAACTGCAAGATTAAAACTCGAACTCAAAATAATTAAGAAAGTTGCACGGTAAGTGTTGACGATAGATATACTTTCTCAGGGGAGGGTTTTGGGGGATCCCCTAGTCTTTGATGCAAGCCGCGGTTATCATACTTATGCTTGCTTACAGTGTTCCAGACTGCTTACTCCCTTGGATAAACAGAAGAGAACAGGGAGAAGTAGTCAGTCAGTTCAGTTACGATCTCTCTCCTCTCTCTCTGAGTCTCTGGCGAGTTTCTCGCTCCTCAAGTGCAAAGTCTCAAATGCCTGTTCATTCCCCACCAGCTTTGCTTACGTAAATTACCTCATGTACGAACCGTTGAATCACTGTTGACGTGAACCAAAAACTCGAATCTCATAATCCAATAAACCCTAGACCCCCGATAACCCAATTCCTATCTTCTTTAATCCAGCTGCATATGCAGACGTCAAAGTTGCGTTGCATCGCGTCGCCTTGCATCTCACCGACCCTCGTCCGCGACACCTTGCCTCGGAACCATCCGAGCAGGCCGAATCACATCGCACCCGCATGCAAGGCATGAATTTCCCCTCTGCCTCTCGATTATTCCACAGCTTCTGCATGCAGAGAAAGACCAACTTCATCACAGCACAGGATGCAGAGGAAATCATCAATTGCACCATAATTGAATTCAACCGATACAATTCGATCGATCCATGGCATCTCCGAAGTATATCCTCCCCGAAACAAAAGTCTAGAAGCGAGCTCTTGATTCGCACGTGTGGGTAGGATTAAATTACCAACGGACGTAATTGTTAAACTCCCCTGTTCCCCGACTTCTTGCGACAACGTAAAGGGAACAGGCGAATACAAAAGCTCCAAGCACAAATACAAACGCAAATAGAAAATGTTAAAGTGCTCGAGTAATACATAGGGACAAAACAAGAAACTCTGTAATCAATTACTTTTTATAATCCTTAGCCAGAGGTATAAAACAAATACGACTCATTCATAAGCCTAATGTGAAGAATCCAAGCAACCCATCCCCATCTCAACACTCTCCCCTTTCAGAAACAACTCCGATTTTTCCCCATCCCCCTCCTCTCCAGGACAGGGCATGGAAATCACAACAAAAACAAGTGATTACTAAGCAAGCGAGAACACCGAAGTCGCCGTCGGCGCCGATACACATCGCCGTTCGTCTCCATCAATCCTCCCCGCTACAAGACAAGATAAATACCCTCACGATAAATTACTTTTACAAGGTAGGGTTAATAAATAGACACATTCTGATTTTCCTTCTTACTTTTTTTCTTCAATTAAATACCGCATCTGATCACACTCGACTCCGCTCCGTCAAGTTTGTCGCAGAAGTACGTGATAGTGCTAGTGATACCACTCCCTCGGGTCCAAAACAGTCACCTGTTTTCCTTTCGTAGCGCTTTCGTCCACTTCCACTTCTAGTCCTTCCCCCTGATTATTCCGTCTTTCCCTGAGCATATTTTTCCCCCCTGCGTGCGGATCCTTCCGAGTAGACGGACGTTCTGCGGATGCAGAGTGTGAAGTGCGGCGGTATGAGGAACCCGCACGCTACAGCACAGGATGATCAAAATGGCTGTTTTCGGACGGGGGCTCAGTTTGCTTTGCCTCACTGCCGCAGCGGCGTTTCTGCAACGGCTGCTCCGGATCATGAGGGGAGGATGCCGCGGACGGAGATAGATCCATGCGTGTCTTGTGTGATAGATACCATAACATGGGATGGAGAGGTCAGGACATCGAATCAAGAAAAAGAGGAGACAATGGTGGTGGATTTGACAGGCGATGTTTTGCAGGAAACTGTCAGACACCTGCAGGCGGCCGAGAATAATGGAAGCCATACGCTAGCGACCCAAGAATTGAAAGACAGACAGACAAATGAGGACATGCAGATTTTAATACTCCGAGAAATGATATTCACACTACGAGCAACGTATTTACATCCCAAGCCATCTGCAACCTCACCCGCATTCAATCCGCATCCGCACCCGACCGCCACCCGCACCCAACCCGCACCGCAATGCTAAGAATCAGATGAAGCAAATGAAATCAAATCGCACCAGCCCAGCCCCCATTTCACCAAACGAACGCAATAATCAAGCAAGCAAGGCTCATCCATGCATCAGAATCATAAACAGAACAGACAACAGCACAACCAGCCGGAATCCTCCCTCCTCCCCTGGCCTTTTTTATGAACGGCTTCTCACTCGTCTCTTTGGAGCAGGTGTTCCATTGGCAGCCATACCGAGAGTCATCTTACTCCTAATACCGACTTTGACCTTCGGCGTCGAAGACGTAGATTTCTTCTCATCACCAGGCAAGATAGGCTTCTCCTTCTCCTTCTCCCTCTCAAGCTTTTTCTCCACAATCACATCCTTCTTTCCCCCTTTCTTCTCAGGAACCGCAGGCGCAACAACGACGGACTTGCCCTCCTCCGTTTGGAACTGTGCCAACTCCTCCGCCCAAACAACGCTCTTCCCCTTCTTGTTCAACTTCTGCTTGTAGTTCTTCTCATCGAACACCTCTTTAAGAGCCCGTTGCCGCGAAGCAGGATCGTCTTTCTCCTCAGCTTTCTTGGCTAGGAAGTCCAAGGGGTGGGAAGCGCCACTCTTATTCTTGCGAGTATTGACTTTCGTGAGGGCTGCGAGTTCCTTCTCTTCGTTGCGCCGGAGAGTTACGGTGTTATCTCCGTCTTGGCCAATTCGTCTGACGGGGATGAAGCTTGGTGCTACTGGAGCTGCTTTGACTGGGAGGCGAGTTCGACCGCTTCGTCTGATAGAACGGGGTTCGGTCAAGTCCTCGTCTTGAGGAGCTTCATGGGAGGGCTCGTTTCGCTTTCTACGTTTGCTGGGGGATGGGGTAGGTAGACTGACATCGAACTCATCCTTGTCTTTGGGAGGGGAGGGTGATGATGTAGCATCAACGGTTCCTAGAGGGATTTGAAGAGGTGAATGTGGTAATGATCGTTTTCTCTTTGGAATCGATGTCTCTGCTTTCGCAGCCTTGTTGGCCTTGACTTTTGAGAGGAAGTTTCGAAGCATGTCCGTATCGTCATGATCATAGACAGCAGATGGAGCATTCTCAGAAATGGTCTGGGTGAGTTCGGTGGTGGTTGGATCTGGTGTGGAGGATTCATGGAGCTCTTCGGATGCTTCATCAACTGGGCTATAAGGAGCGGTGTCGGAAGAAGAGATTGTCGTTGGCTCAATGAGTTCGAAACTCTCTGCTGACTCTTCTGAGATATCTTCTGAGGAAAGTTGTTCCTCAACTGGTTCGCTATCAAATGATAGCGACTGAGCTGGTAGATTCGCACGCCTAGGGGTAGTAATCTCGATTTCCTGACGTAATTGCTCATCACATGAATCCTGCTCTGAATAAGCTTCCTCGTCCTCTTGCTTCTCGAGATTCATTAGACCAGAAGTTTCGTCGACAAAAGCCCCAATAGAAACGTCTTCTTCCTCTGGTTGTGGCTCCGCAATGACTTCAATATGATCTATCGTTTGGACGTTGTTGATGGCATCGTTTGGCATGGGTTCTTCGTCTTGAGAAACAACTAGAGCGGCAGATATCTCATGCACACCGTCTTCGTGCTCAAAAGCCTGCTCAGCCTCAAGTGATGGTGTCACACTGTGCACAGGGGTGTTCGAATCCATCAAGTGAGTCTCAGCACCAACCAATCTAGTAGACGTAGCATCCAAATTCTCCAAAGCTGCACCCTCGAAAACTGGAACGGCTGGAGTGGAAGGCTCTTCTAGAGACAACGAACTGTTGCGAGTAGTCCGAGTACTTCTCCTCGTAGCACTTCTCTGAAGGGTCTTTCGCCTGGATCTTGGCGTTGCTAGTAATTTGGTAGGTGAGAGTACAACGGTCATATTTGGTTCGACGGACTGGAGGCTTGCTGTTTGGAGTTGTGAAGCCTTGAGCGGTGTTTTGGGTGTTTCTTCTGTGCCGGTTTTGATTGCAATTGACTCGGTAGCTGTCGCTAGAATATTGGATGACTCGGCTGCTGCCTGGACGGGTTGGTCCTCGACGATCGCGAGCTCGACAATGGTTTCCACTCCGGATTGCTCCTCGAGGTTCTCATTCACACTACTGGGGATCTCCTCGGTCTTCGAAGAAGTCTCAAGCCCAGACTCGACGATTTCTTGTACTTCTTGTACTTCTTGAACAAAGACCGCCTCTTCAGTCAGAGATGTCTCCTCAACAATCTCGCCTGTCTCTAATACCGGGACAACTTGTCGAACAGGTGTGTCGGTGGTGTCTAGTTCGGGTACGCATGAGCAAGACTCAGTTATTTCTGTTCCTTCAACCACGGGCGCAGTGACGACAGCTTGCTCCAGGATGGATGATGAATCTCGCATGTCGCTCGATTCCTCAGAAACAGCAGGAGTTTCTTCTGTCTGTGTACCAGCTTGCTCAGCCGGGACCGCAACGCCAGAGAAACTCTCAACACCCTCATTCCCACCGTTCTGACCAAACACAAAAGAACCCCTCCTGCTCTCCACACTCTCCTCCACCAAATCACTCCTCGTGAGCCTCCTACTCTTCCGCATAGACTTTCTGCGTCTCGGCTTCTCCCTCTCTTGCTCTCCATCCTCATGATCATTAAGTGGGATCTTCGTACCCTTCACTGGACTCTTTGTCTTCTCTTGCAGAGCAGGCGATGCGACGTTGTTCTCGATATGGCGGAGTGCTTTTCTCGGCGTGATGAAATGATTGGCGTTCGTCCTCTTCCTAGGAACCACAAACGCGTCTTCATCCCTCAGCGGTACACCGTTCTTCCTAGGACTACTCTCCCCACTGCCATCCACTGCCCTCTCCACCCCCTTGGCATTGACGGACATGAACTTGGCCTCCCCGATATTCTCTTTGCCTCCCACGCCTCTTCTCCTCTTGCGGGCACCCATACCGCCTTTCTCAAGCTCGAGTTCGACTTGTACCGCATTCTCTTTATCGGCATTCGCATTGAGTTGCAAGGTGACGGAGTGTAGTGAGCTAGCTTTTTTCCAAATCTTCTGCCCAGCCAAACGCGGTGCATGTGCGGAAACAGGAGCGCGTTCCCATGGCTTTGGCTTAGGTTTCGCGTCGGCGTGGGAGAGGGAGGTGGGTGTAAAGGCATCGCGATAGATAGACCTAGGGGATCGTCAATACCGGTCTTCATCTTCTACACAGCTCCCAATAATTCTAGGATTCAGTACTAGGGAAAGAAATAGATAATAACATACCAACTCTCTCCATTCCCCTCTGTATTTGCTCCCTCCATATCCATATCCATGTCTCTCAATGCAACCCGTCAATCTCCAATGCGCGGCGCGTCCCACTCGACTTCGTAGCAATATGAACCCTTCCTTCTACAACAGTAACAAAAAACAAAACCATAAATGAGCACAGTCTTTCCCCGAAATATTCGAAAAAAGAACTACGTTAGTATCAGTACCGCGTCGAATTGGCTTTACTGTAAGGATGACTTCGTCGGTTTTGATTGATCGCGGGACAGACACACACGAACAGAGAGGCAGCGGAAAGCTTGGGCGGTGTTTGTTTACATTGGATTTTAGCTTGCGGATCCACTCGCACCCATGTCACCACGCTAACCTTATCCTCTCTAGCAAGTTCAAATAATTGAAGCTCGAGTTTCTCGAACCATCAAATCCAGGATCCATTGCACCACCACAACCGCTCAATCCACATCCTACTACGTCTACCAGCCATTCGGGGAAACGAAACAGAATAAGACGAAATGCCGGCACCAAAGAAGGGATCCGTCAGTACGGCGCTGCAGCCTATGCGCCTCCCTCCTCTCCCAAAACTGCGTGTTCGACGTCCGAATCAGGCGGATGCTAATCCGTGCTTGACGCTTATGAGTTCTGTGTTGAGTGAGTCCTCTAATTCTCTTTACTCCGCCCTTTGGTCTTTGGGATTGGGGATTTGGGATTTGGTGTGCGATTGGAGGGTGGTCAGGGAGGGAGGAGGGAGGATGGACGATGGACGATATTGGGGGGACAACGAAATCGAGAGATTATAAGGGATATGGGTAGAAATACTGTTCAATGGGAATACGAATATCTGCAACGATCGATGGGCAAGAGAACACAGAGGAACTGCGCCGAGGCAAGGGAATATCCGAATGGTCATCCTCCAGATCTAGAGGGATATGTGAACCAGCCAGCAAGCGAGAGAAGGAGACTCAAGAGCCGTAAACAACGCAAAACACAAGCTGACAATCCCCCAAACAGCATGCTGGGCATCCTCCGGCTATACCGCAGCAGGCTGCCAGGCCTTCGAGACGCAGTTACGAGCTTGTATGGATACACCTGTATGTCTATTCCTCCCCCCACCCAAGCCCAAATACGCCTTTTTCACAAAACCCACTCTCCCGGGCTTGGTCCCTGGATGGAACGCGATGGACGAGTTCATAGCATGAATTCTGGAATGAATTATACAGTGGAGATATGAACGGTACTGATACAATGTAACAAACAGAGACCTAAATCCCAAAAGAAAAACACAATCAACCACCACCTCTCACGCATGTACCCCAACATCGTCGGCCCTCGTAAGAGGAAGTGAAGCCGCAGCTAGCGAGCCTACCGAGTCCAGTCCAATCCAATCCACCATATCTCTGTTTTACGCCGATCGTATCGCCTCTGGGTTGGGCTGGGCTGCGTTGAACTTGATTTGGCTATTGTGTTGTGTTGTGTTATGTTGGATCCACTCGATTCGACATATCATACTGTACATTTATTCATACTGGGAAGCTTGGAAGAACGATCTTCATAAATTGAAGAATGACGATTGTGTGAAGAGGGGAGTAAGATCAGGCGAACGGGACGATGATGATACCGCAGGATCAACTCATGATTCAGACACCGTGTAGGAAGATATTGCTTGTTTATCATTTGTACAAAAAGAGGTCATTTGCATTGGTGGAGTGATGAAGATTTTCTCAGGCGCAAAAAGGGAAGGAAGGAAAGATGAGCGGGGTAATAAATACCAGAAATCAAATCAAATAAAACGTCCACTTTACACAGAATTCATAAGAGTCAAGTCAAGTGCAATCCAAATCAAGAAAGTTAAAAAGCCACGAAGTCCTAGACAGACATCAACAACATCAACTGAAATTGAATGTCCAGAGCCAGTTCAAAGTACGGAGTATCAATCGACAACTATTCACACTTCAAAACAATAAGATATCAGATATCAAATGAACAAAAAACAAAATCCACGTCTTCTTCATAAGGTGGTAAGGTAAGGTTAGTAAGCTACCCAGATAAGGCAAAGTAGCTAATCTAGCTGCAAGCTCCATCTATCCACCCACCTATCCATCCGTCCATGTAGGCGGTATCTAAGTCTCCCCATACGTTTCCTCCTTCCATTCATTCTTTCTTCCTCTCCCTAACCATCCGAACAGACACATGCATCATCGATGCCCAATAAATCAATCTTCAGGTATTTCCTCCCATTCCAATCCATTCCAGTCCAATCCAGTCCATGCGGTGCAATAGGTACCCTGCCATGCTTGTCCTCACAAAATCCCACGATCCCATCTTCCCTTCCACCCTGGAGCCTGGCCTACTCCACAGGTTCTCGTCTAGTCTTCTGTCCCAATTTCAGACCTCTCTAACCAGCTATCACACCACATGCCCCATCCACCCACAGAGATAGACAGACTCGTCACTGCTCCCTCCCTC
>JAFJYG010000664.1:0-30579 GCA_017366145.1 Cadophora sp. M221
CCCCCTCCCTCTCTGGCAAATGTTAAATTTGAGGAAAACTGGAGCCAGTGTAGGAAGCCTTCTAAGGTACCTATCCAATAAATCCACGGATTTTCAGCCTCGAGCAGACCTTCAGGTCCATCTTGAACCTTCTACAACTACGCTTGCCTTTACTATACAACGAACCTGTTTTTAGCTCGCGCTATTCATCAGGGGGGCGGGGCCCGGGGTTGGACAAGTCACACTTGAGGACCCCTTCCGTACTAAACTCAAATTCGATGGTAGGCTCAGAGCCGACATCTGGGGACGTGCTGTCGCTTTTAACTCCGTCCGCTGACAGATATATTCCTTTTCGTAAGCCACGTTGAGGTGTCGGACAATCAAAGGAGATAGCCACTCTAAACTCTTTCTATGAGGAGGTATTGCCAAGATTCAGTCAAAACTTTAATTGGAAATAGTCGGAAATAAGTCGAATGAATGCATATTGCTTGAAGAGAAGGGATCAACATCACGAAGCTTAACGATCTAATCCCCGCTAGGGGTTTCAGAGCACTCAGAAGCTGGTATAAGATATAAATCCACCGATCCCTAGAGGAATGTTCATCTTGGATACACAGCATTATCATATCTTACACTCACGCCGTTCAATCAAAGTGCACTGTGAATATTCGAGCGAGATGAGTCCCACACAGCTACCTACACGTCCCTTGGGCAAGAACGGTCCCCAAGTTACTCGGCTATGACTCGGCCTTATGGGCATCAGCTTGTTCTATGGCGATGCAAAGCCTGAATCTTCGCGAATGGCGCTCTTAGATAAGGCTTACGAGTTGGGTGAGACCTTTTGGGACACTGGTAAGTAGGCAACCGCTGAACCCGATCAGCCAGCCGCAGTAAGCAGACTTCATATTGACATCACAATGTTTCAGCCGATATGTATGGCGATTCTGAAGACCTCATTGGCCGGTGGTTCAGAGCAGCCTTGGTAGCATATTCGCCACTTGGTCGCGGTATGTTGAGCGGAACGCTACGTTCGCGCGCCGACTTTGGCCCAGGCGACCTTCGTACGATCTTGCCGCGTTTTAGCGAGGAAAACTTTCCCAAGAACTTGGTGGTCGTTGACAGAATTGCGGAGATTGCCAGGCAGAAGAGTATCACGCCGGCGCAGCTATCGCTGGCTTGGTTACTAGCACAAGGTGATGATGTCTTCCCAATTCCTGGGACGACGAGATCTGAGCGGCTGTTCGAAAACGTGGGCGCCCTAAAAGTCACCTTGAGCAAGGACGAGGAGGAGGCAGTTCGGACGGAATGTGAGAGCTCTGGGATTTCAGGTGGACGGTATCCCGAGGTCTTTGCCAAAACGTGCTTTGCTGATACGCCGTTATTAAAGAAGTAATAAGAGCGTTATCAGTGGTTCATCCCTCATGGGTTTGGTCAATGTAGTGCGCAATGGCTGCATTATCAAGACAAAAGATTCAAACTCATCGCTGCGGCTGGTTGGTCGGTCGGTCGGTCGGTCGTTGCGGGTAACCAGAGGGCAGAGCGAGTAACCTTCCAATGAAAATCGAAATTCCATTTTGTTTTCTGCAAGCCGGGCGCTCTTCGTAGAAGTCTCGTACCCCAAACTATCATTTCGGGTTAAGATACGATCATCCCGAAGATGCCTGTGAATGAATGTTGTTTGGAAAATCTGCCATGACTTCTGGCTTCCCCTTTTAGCGGTCCCGACCTGCCAATCGCCAGCCGATGCGAGTAAGCGAAAGCGGTCCGGACCCACACGCCATCTTTCCCACAGGCACACATCCATCCCAGCCTTGGCCTTTCAACAAACACACCATGAGTATCGCACCCCCATCCCATAAGTACAATTCGCTTGTGCCCCCCTCCCTCTGCAGAAACAATTTCCTTACCATCTCAACCCTCTGTCCATTACGCATTTCTCGTCTTGTTTGCCTCTCTGTTATTATCTCGAGTAATCATAGTCCCGCATCGATCACGTTTCAATTCAGCAAGCGATGGCTAATGACGAGAGCAGCACCGGTAGCAGCTACGACTGGAAAGCATACCGGTACGACCCGTCGCTTGTAGCGGCCGTGGTCTTTATTGTCTGTTTTGTGGTGACGACTTTCTTCCATTTGTACCAGCTGGTGCGAACGAGGACATGGTATTTTATCCCGCTGTGCATCGGCGGCTGCTGTACGTTTTGTCTTTTACTTCCCCCATTCCCTTCCCCCGCCGCCCAAATGCTGTCAACAAGCACCGCACTTGCTGAGAATTGCAAGCAATCCATATTTTGGTGCGTCACGAAGACCCTCACTAACCCTTCTATCTTAGTCGAATGGATCGGCTACATCGGCCGCGCTCTCTCAAGTCAAGAATCCCCGAACTGGAATCTAGGTCCATATATCATGCAGACGCTACTGCTGCTCATTGCGCCAGCCCTCTTTGCGGCTAGCATCTACATGGAACTAGGGCGTATCATCGAGCTGGTCGATGGAGAGGAGCACGCTATGATCCGAAAGCGCTGGCTCACTAAGCTGTTCGTGTGTGGTGATATATTGTCTTTCACGATGCAGATGGCTGGTGAGTTTTTCTTCTATCTCTGTGGTATATCAAAGTCTTCTTCATATATATAGTCACGAGAAAACAATTATCCTGCAAACAAATTGAAATCTCCTCCCTACTGGTGTGTAGATTGGAGGCATGAAAGTCAAAAAGCATTTTTACATCTCAAGCATGAACTAATACTTGATCTCACAGGCGGCGGCATAATGTCCTCGGGCAGTCTCAGCTCTGTTAAACTTGGCGAAAAAATCGTCATCGCTGGCCTCTTCATCCAGATCCTCTTCTTCGGGCTCTTTATCATTGTCTCCTTCAGCTTCAATGTGCGTATGCATCGGCAGCCGACCGAGAAAGCGACAGAACGGCACGCGGTCTGGCACACGCATCTGAACGCGCTGTACGTGGCCAGCGCACTAATCATGGTCCGTTCCATCTTTCGGGTCGTTGAGTATATCCAGGGCAATGATGGGTATCTGCTGCGTCACGAGGTTTATTTGTATGTGTTTGATGCAGTGCTCATGTTGGCTGTTATGTTGGTCTTTAATTTCATGCATCCTAGTGAGGTTAAAGCTCTTCTGAAGGGGGGGAGGGTCGCGAAGGGATTTAAGATGTATAGTACTGGATGACGTGGGCGGTAGGATGGGATGTGATGGGTTGTGAGGCAGTTGGATAGAGACGGAATGAATGATGGTTTCAGGCGGCTAGATATGGGCTATGTTTGTCTTTAGAGTTTCATTAGAATGAGTTATCTGTACGATCCCTCCTATCACTGAAAAGGCCTTGCCAAAGCGTTGCTAAACAAGCACACAACAAAAATTCAATGTATTTGAAATCGTCTTCGAATAATCAGTCACAACACGTTTCATTTAATACAGAACTAGACAGTCGAATCAAAATCTAAATTGGGATTTCTTCGGCCTAGCTAATTAGGCATATAAACTATTTCTGTCATACTACCTCTTCTCTCTTTGTCTGCGTTGATGTGCTAGCGCCGCAAAAGTCTAAGCGCTCCTCCAAAATTTGCTACCATCACGCAAGTAGGTGATATTTCTGAAGTCAACGCTCTCATTCTATGAAACTCGAGTGGTCTCTAGTGCAGATGAGATAACATGAACATAAAGCTTTAATTCTAAGATGTAGGTTTCAGCAATAGATCTATCGCCACCTACCCAGTAAGTATACCATACTAACAGACAGCTGATCTATGTACAACCATCTCAACCACGTCAAAATAATCCGAGCCAGTCAGGCCAAACAGCGCATACCTTCCCTAAGATGACGAGTTACTCTGTTGCTGGAACTCGCTAAGCACCAGATCTTGCAGCGGCCATGCAATCCATGGCTCCCATTCCGACCCAATCGTTTGATGAATTTCCTGCAATAGCCTCCTACTCACACCGCGGATCCACCAAAAATCCTCCACCCTGTTTAGCAGCAAGCAGAAATGCGACAGCAAGACCAGCGCCACAGGACGCCGTTCCCTCGCCATAATAAGATACAACTCCGGGACGCGGACTGGCCACGATAGCGCCGCCGCCGCCTGGTCACTATTGTTATTCGGCGTCGTCATGAAAGTATAGATGATCTTCAGCCACCTGTGGGCCTCTTTCAACGCCTCCGCATCCGCGGTGGTGACGGATAGCCTGCCTAATTCCCACAGCTCTTCCAGGGCAGCGAATCGTACTGGCTCAGCGGGATGCGTCTCGGCTTTGAGCTCGTCCGCGTGGTTCCAGCGTACGATTGGCGCCAGTGGCCCTCGCCCTAACTCCTCGTAGTAGCAGGATATAATCCTGCCGGAGCCGCGCAGCAGCTGCACCCACTCAATGGTGCTGGCTTCAGCGGGGTGCGGCGCGGTCGCGAAGAAGAGGTTGCTGGTATGTTTGGTTGCCGCCCATTCGTAGACAGTCAGGAGCGTGCCGAATGCTGCGCACGCGTGGTGATTCTGCGAGCTGAGGCCCTGGACTGCGGCTAGGAATATAGGGAGTGCGACGGCGTGGTGTGTTGACGCGATGGCTAATAGGCCATCTTTCCTTTCTGGCGATATGTGAGAGAGGTGGAGGGCGGCGAGGGCGAGAAGTCCATGGAGGAGGAAGTCGTGCGAAAAGGCGATCTGTGGGACAACAGATTGCCAGACATGCCGCCCGGCAGGGACGTTGCTGAAGGTTTGGCTGGTCGATACAGCGTAGAAGTGCATCAGCTCAAGGTCGGAGAGACTCCACTGTCCACCTGGAGCGAGAGGGTGATCGGGTGAAAGCCGAGATGGAACGACCGTTGGGGAGGTGGGACTTGTCGAGACGAAGGGCGCCGAGTCCGAGGAGAGCGTCGATGCTGCGGGTGTGATGTATATCGGTTCAATACTGGGTGTGCTGGTGGCCCGTTGCGAGTTCGATGTTGATGGTGGGGATTTGGGCACAGGATATGTGCATTGTATCGAGCGACTGGCACAATACCGGCATGAAGGCTTGACCTCGTCGCACTTGAAATCAAAGGAACTTCACTTAGCATGCGGAATCAGGAGAATGGATGAAGGGATCAATAGATGCGTGCACGGGTAGATCAATAAACTACTGTAGCCCACCCACCTTGATTTTCTTCTGCTTACAGATCATGCATCCTGTGCGAGACTTCTGGTGATGTCGTCTGGTTCCCTGAATCATATCGCTCGCTTATAGAGATCGTCCTATCCGAGGATGTATCTTAACGGACGCCGAATAATGGTTGGATGGCTGGTTGGCTGGGCGGCAATGGCGAGGAGGCGTATGTAGGGAGCGAAGAGCGTATGCGAACGTAACGTACAATCCGTACGGCTATTGCAGATGAAGGGATGGGCTCTTGATCAGGTACTCGTGCTTTGTGGACGCACTTCAGGTTTGTTTGACTACTGGGCTCTCGAGTGGCAGATGCGAAGGGGAGGTGTTTGGATGCCTCACAAATGACATTAGCGATGCGACGACAAAATAAGGAATACGAGATACGGAATACGAAATACGAAATACGAATGGCCGTAGGCGCTACATGGAAGATCCTTGGTGCCGCCAACATCAGCCCAAGTGGCGTACAGGGTTAGCACAGGCGCTAACAAATTCCTCGAAGGAACAAGTCGGCGGTTGGTTTTTTATTTTCTAACAATACTTAAATACAATGCTGGCGCGGCCAAGGCTTTTCCTTGTATACGTAGGGTTCCACGTAAGAGAGCGCGAGCATTGCACAGACATGTAGGGCGGTAGGTGGGCTGACTTCGATTCGTGTGCGAAGGGGTGGACAGTGGCAATGTTTACCATAGGACAGTGTCAAATACTCTGATTTTCCTTGAAAATTTCCTGGATTGGTGAGGCAGAAGACAGAGCTGGACGAGACCCACTGTCCACCGCTTCCGTATTTACTCCAGTCGCTTCTTAGCGACCACAACAGACATTCAAGACAGATCATCGGCTCAGTTGAGTGGGGCAGGTGAGCCTGCTCGCTTATTTGCAAGCATAGAAAAGGGGTAGAGCCGGTTTCAAAATTCGAAATGCTCGCTTATTATTCGCTTGCATGGCATAACCTTCCAAAGGTACTTCAATACGGAGCAAGATGTACGAACAGGCGGATACGGTACCCAGCTTATCCAACGCAGTGGATTGGCCGCAGTTTTTCAATTTCCAAGCGACTAGGTAGCAGTTTGTTTACTCTCTCTTGTGCAGCTGGTGCGGCAGGCTAGAGTAGCTGCCATTGCATACGCCGTTTTGGAAATTGTGATGTGCTTCATGCTTCAGTGCTTCATCCCTATGAGGCAAGCGGGTGTGGAGCAATATGAAGCGTCTTGGAAATCAGCTGCAGGAATCCGATGCTTCTGTCCTCACTTTTAAAGAGTTCAACCGTCTGTGGATTCTTATTTTCCGTGATTCGTACTTTTCCCTTGCCTCAGCAACACCATTTGTATTTCTCGACCTACAATCTCTTTCTTAGGGTATCACATCTTCCTTCTTCCAGATCCAACAAAACTCCCAACCGTCATTTCTTCAAGCGCGTATCAACCGTCCCTCCCGAGAGCCCGCGAAACCTTCAACTGTCCTTTTTCGCACATCCAGTCCGCCTCTTCGCCATGGCCACCGACAATGGCGTCTACCCCTACACGCCAAACGCGCCCATTTGTATTGTCATGGCCATTCTTTTCGGAATTAGCGCATCGTACCACCTATTCCAAATGATCAAGAAAAAGACCTGGTTCTACTCCCCTCTGGTAGTCGGCGCGTTCAGTAAGTTTGCCCAACAATTTGCCGAAAGCTTCACTAGACAGAGCACAGCTAACTGCTGCAGTGATGACATTTGGATACATCGCTCGCTACTTCTCAACTAAATCTCCAGATGCCTTGGGTCCATACATAATGCAGTCTCTCTTTATCATTCTCCCGCCATCACTCTACGCCGCTACTATTTATATTATATACGGACGCGTCGCGTTATTTGTCAACGCTCCGCAGGCTTCTCTCATCCGGCCAACCCGCGTAACCAAGATCTTCGTGATAGGCGATGTGATCGCCTTCTTTATGCAGGCCGGCGGTGGTGGCATGATGGCGCAAGCCAGCATGGCGGATCTAGGGCAGAAGATCATGCTGATAGGCCTTTTTGTGCAATTAGCCTTCTTCGGTCTCTTCCTCATCGTCTCTATCGTCTTCTGGAATCGTACTCGCTCTTCCCCCGCGCGATACACCCTCCAATACGGGAAATGCACCTGGTATAGCCTGCTCATGCTGCTGCTTGCAACAGCTGCAGTCATCATCCTCAGATGCGTGTTCCGCATCATCGAATTTGGTCAGGGCCATGACGGCTATTTGGTTACCCATGAGGTTTTTCTGTATTTGTTCGACGCTGTGCCTATGCTAGGCGTCCAGACCATGTTTCATCTTATCCACGCCGGAGACGTCTTCCCGCCGAGCTTCGCCGTGCAGAAGCTGGATGACGAGGAGAGTGGCACGATACAGCTGCGGGACAGGGTGTAGCCACCAGAGTTGGACAACGAGGACAGTGTTGTCCGCGGTGGGAGCAATGGGGCTGATGATAAGGATCGACGCCGGTCTACTGGTAGATCGATATCGCTTCAGAATGTGCAGATGAGAGAAGGTGACCAGGTTTTAGACATCATAGATCTCTACTAATGATATTTTTCTCAGAAGTAGGTGTAACGAAGGAGAAAGTTTCGGAAGATGAGATACTACGTCAACTAAACATTCCTATAATAAAGTTATTGGCATGCTCAAATCACTTGGAAACTGCTCATCCAAGATTAACCCTACGTTCGCCCACATACACTGGTAGATAAAACGACCGTTAATTATATGCTTTTCTTCATTAGGCTTTTCGTCCTCATTTGTCTCTTCGAAAATTGGCCAACCTCACCTTCAGATAAATTCCCTGACCAAATGCACTCCTGTCCATCCTGAAAACCGGGTATACCAATTCCTAGAGGAATCAAAGTAAAGGAGCTCCCCACACTTACTGAACTACTAAAATGTCGGATCAAAGTGATATATTAATTTCCGTTGACAAGTATATTTGTGGTGTCGAGACATCTCCCACGTCTACCTGTTTCAAAATCAACTTTCTATATCAATTGCTCAAATACCAAATATCAGAAGCCCCCCCCCAAGTTTTCACTGATCATGGTAGCATCTCCGTCCCTATCCGATTCGCTCCTCCCCTCCCCCTTGCTCCCTCTCACCAACTACCTTCACGCTCGCCCAGCTCAACAACGTCCTCCATTCAAGAGGGATACTTTCACTCATCACAGCATCCACAATCCTCCTCCCTACATCACCAACCCACCAAGTCCCCATCAAGGCATGTAGCAACACCCCATAGAACCCAAGTATAATCAACGCCGCAGGTTCGTGCTCTCCCATAGCCTGGGAAAAGCGCGTGGAGAGGAGGAATGGCCAGGTCAAGAGATGGACTTTGCGATGGGGGTGGAGGGCATATCGCAGCTGGTGGACGGCATCCGAATAATCATTTCGTTCCTGCGACCCATGGCGATCTCCTACTACGCTGTAAGACTGCACCCGCCACTCGAGAGCCTGCAGGGCGATTTCAATATCTGCCATGGCGGGATCAGATTGTGGCTCTGTGGATGCGCATTTTGTGGTATGCGAAAACAGGAACAGTCCCACCGGGCTGCCTTCCACGATCTGCCAGATGAGTTGGAGCCGATCCCTCAGCATGCGGATGGGTTGGAAGCTGTCGAGGATGGCGTCGACACTGTTTGCTGTTGGAATTGAAGGCTCTGATAATCTCGCGAGTGAGATAGCGCTGGTTATTGGGACGAAGCATGCTATTGCATCTGCGGTCGCGGAACAGAGCCTGGTGCGTCGGAGAAAGGTGTCGAACAACGCCATGGAAGAGCTACCGTGGCGTATTCCGAGCTCGTGGTAGTGCTCTACTTGTCTAGGGGTATCATCTTGCAGATATACTTTGTGTAGTGCAGAGAGGGATAATACGGCAAACATGAGAAACGGATGGGTGGAGGCCTCTCGAGAGATGATGGATTGCCACAACTCCTTGTCGGAAGCGTCGAGAGTAAGTGTATAGGAGGTAGAGATGGTGTAATGAAAGAATAAGGCCAAGTCGTGGGTTGAGAACCACCGTTCTGGCGGTGCTGCTGTTGAAGTAGATGATTTGTCTTCTTCTTCGATGGATGGATTGACATTGAGGTGTTGGTCTCTCAGTAATCGCACATCCGACCACGACAAAGGAACTCTCGCGCTATTGTGTGTAGCACTGTGGTTGGGGGACGGAGATCTAAACTTATGAGTCTTGCTTTGCGTTGATATGATGTCTTTGTATTCGCAGGGACGGTTTTGTTTGGTGCAGGGGGAACAAGACGGTTTATTCTCGTCGCATTTGACCCGTTTGAACTTGCAAGACGTGCAGCCATGGCGACTCTTACTATGGGCGGCTCGAGATGGCATGCTATCTGGGGCACAGAAAATTGCGGGATGGTCATGTATATACTTTTGCCAGTTTGCGTAGCCAGGTGTTCATGTACAGTAGATAAACCAGGCAATTGAATTGTGGTTACGCTGAAATGAAGTAGCAGAGATGATGATATTTTGCACGGCTCCAGGGCTCTAGCTATTTGACTACACAAGCACCCGATGGTAAGCAAAGTATAGGGACAGCCATACCCAGAGTTTACGCGTTAGCTTTCACCCATGTTGAACATGAACGCTAAAGCAATCCTGAAGTTTGGTTGAGTCCGAAATACGAAATACGGAAAACGAATCCGTATCCCTCGGCCGGAAGCGAGCCAGGGTAATCCGATCTCAAATCTAGTAGCTTGACGAAAGAATGGGCGGTCTGGAGAAGTTCGAAACATAGCCTTTGGCATCCACTGTTGCAAACCGCACTTACGTCATGGCATTGAATGTGCCTATGCTAGAACGAACAAAGGCATTCAATATCCCTACGTGACCACCCACCACTTCACGGTTATTACTGGTTTTTCCCTATCAGAACATCTCAACTATCTTACATTCCGCAGACTCCGTTTAGTTGGTCACTCAGCTCCTCACTGGGAGCTTTACGTTCTATATCCTATAGTGTCCTCGGACATCGCGCCCAACCCTGCACATTACTCCGTTTACTCGAAGAAACCAGAAGTGGAGCCATTTTCGAATTACCAGACTTCATACCAGATCTTGGCTCGTCGACACGGGATCTACAAGCCCTCAATTCACTCGGTCTACAAGTTGGCAAGAATTTCCAAAACATCTCAGGAACATGAAGAACTTCAAAAGTAGGAATCAATTTGATGACCGCAAAGGATCGCAGGCACCACCAAATCCCCATGGTGGCAGCGAGGAGGCCGTTGGAGGTAATAGCAAGTATGAAGAAGACGCCAGTTCGCATGCTTCACACGACTTCGACTGGGGAAAGCCGCCTGCGTATGAGTTTCACGGCACTGGGCCAGACATCGAAACGAGCGTTGTTGCGCAAGGTAAAGGAAAATCCGTGGACGTAGGAGTATCTGTAGTTAACGTCGACTTCAATTAGATGACGGGACAGTCACCATCAACCTTACTGCCGCCGAGAAGTTATCTATTCCAATCCCAGAAGAACCAAAGCCGTATACGCCACCTAATATCACCAACTCCAAACCCCCATGCCTGAACATCGTGATTCAGATCGTTGGCAGCCGAGGTGAATCATTCCATCTTGTGCTTATAATCGCTGCACATTCGCGGCTAACCTCACAGGTGACATTCAACCTTTCATGGCTTTGGGAAGCGCACTACAAGCAACAGGTCATCGCGTGAGAATCGCAACCCACGATGTGTTTCGGGACTTCATCAAAACGGCCGGCCTAGAATTCTTTCCTATCGGTGGAGATCCCGCGTCCCTTATGTCTGTAAGTATCGTTCACGTAGGAATGCTTTTCTTCTCTCCTAATATCTTTATAGTACATGGTTAAAAATCCAGGAATCATCCCAAAGTTCGAAACGATCAGAAGCGGTGAGATCTCGCAGAAACGCAAGATGGTATATACTATGCTCGAGGGCTGCTGGAGGTCTTGTATTGAGCCAGACCCGGAAACGGGTATACCGTTCGTTGCGGAAGCAATAATCGCCAACCCGCCAAGTTTCGCGCATATCCACTGTGCGGAAGCTTTGGGCATCCCTCTACACTTGATGTTCACGATGCCATGGAGCCCTACGAGGGCCTTCCCTCATCCGCTGGCTAATATTGAACGGTCCGATACGGATTTAAGGACTTCGAATTACTTGTCTTATGCGCTTGTGGAAATCATGACTTGGCAGGGGTAGGCTATTCTGACCAGGAGCTTGAGTTGGATCGTGTGTTAATGTGTTCTAGACTCCAGGATGTTGTGAACCTTTGGCGTAAAAAGTCACTGAGTCTCGAACGCATACCGATGGCAATGGGGCCTCTGCTTTGCGACACTTTGCAAATTCCCTTCACCTATTGTTGGTCAGCTGCATTCGTTCGCAAGCCAGTGGACTGGGGAAACTATCTCGGTAAATTCATCTGTCTATTTGCTACAAACAGAAGACTAACAGTATCAAGACGTGTGCGGGTTCTTTTTTAGAGATGAGCCAAATTATACGCCTGATGCTGAGTTGGACGATTTCTTGAAAGCTGGTCCACCACCGGTGTACATTGGGTTCGGAAGCATCGTCATCGACAACCCAGAGAAGCTAACCAATATTCTGATCGAGGCGGTCCGAGCTTGCAGGACAAGAGCGATTATCTCCCGTGGTTGGAGTAAGCTTGGGTCCGGCCTGAACGAGCATGTAAAACCTGATATTCTTTTTCTAGGCGATTGCCCTCACGGTGAGATTGCATGTATATACGCTGGGAATTCAAATCATGGACTGACTTGTTCTCTCCAAGAGTGGCTCTTCAAACACGTATCTTGTGTTGTACATCACGGTGGTGCTGGGACCACAGCATGCGGTCTTCTTAACGGTCGGCCAACAGCGATTGTCCCATTCTTTGGCGAGTAAGTCATATTCCTATCGATATGCCGAGTGCATTCAATGTTCGAGACTCAGATACTGAGCTGATGTGTGATCCGGTTAGCCAAGCATTCTGGGGCCAAATGATTGCCACAGCAGGGGCAGGACCACCTCCCCTCCACCACAAGATCGTCAACGAGAACAACCTCACCGAAGCGATCCAGTACTGCTTGACACCCGCAGCTATAACCGCAGCCACTGAGATTTCTGAACGAATGAGAGTGGAAAGCGGTGTTCAGACAGCGGTCCAGTCGTTCCACACGAATCTTCCGGTAGTTACCCTCCGTTGCGACATCCTTCCCGACCAAGCTGCCGTGTGGCAATATACTAGCAAGAGCAAGAAAGCTCCAAAAAAAATCATCAAGTTGTCTGATGAGGCTGCTTTTATACTTGTCGAGCAGGAAAAGCTCGATCCAAAGCTGTTAAAGCCGTAAGCTTTCCCCCACTCCAAATGGTACAAATACTTCTGCACTTGGATCTCATATGCTGATTCCACATAAGCTACCAACCTAAACCCATCTCGATCGAAAATCTCCGTTGGGACCCAGTATCTGCTGGTACCCATGTTCTTCTCGGCGTCATGACAAACTTCACAATCGGCTTCAGCGAGATCTTCACTGGGTCCGCGAAAGCATTCCGCAGTAAAGAAAATGGTGGAGGCAGTAAAGAAGCGGCCAAAACCTTCGGAAAGGGCTTTGGGAAGATGGTAGGGGTACTTCCGAAAGCCACACTAGTAGATTTCCCGCTGGCTCTGACAGAGGGTCTGCATCACATGCCCAGGTTGTATGGTGAAGAGGTGCGGAATTATGGCAAGGTCAAGGATTGGAAGAGCGGCAGTGTGGTAGCTGGCAAAGTAGGATCCCTGGTATGGCAAGAAGTTTGATTCCTCGAAGCTGACAGTCCCTTTATAGAATTTCGGCTACGGATTCATGGACGGTCTCTCTGGCACGATCACCAAGCCCTACAAAGGCGCCAAAGAAGGTGGCTGGGCTGGGTTCGGAAAAGGGGTAGCGAAAGGTGCGATGGGGCTGGTTACCGGACCTGGATCGGGCATGTTTGGACTTTTTGCGTATCCGTTCTTGGGAATGTATAAATCAATTACCACGTCTGCAATGTCGCCGACAGAGAAGAAGATTGTGTTAGCGAGGCAGGTGTATGGGAGTTATATGGCAAGGGAGAGGGAGGGACGGAAAGAAGTCGAGGGCAGAGAAAGCCATGCAACGGTCCTGGCGGACTGGGAGAAGTTGGGGGTAGCCGAGTGAATGAATTTGTGCGCCTGCCATCAAAAGAAATGCAACATGGAGTGGACTGTTAGTTCCATACTCTCGAGCTATAAAAACACGAAGACAAGCGGCAGTAAACGATCGGTCAAATCTCAAGCTTCACACCTCGTGTTAAGATTCTGAAGGTTCGTAGATATTCCAATTTCGCAGGCTCAGTGACCGAACAAGATACTAATTGTGAATATCAGATCCTTTTCCTCAGCGTCAGAGAAGCGTCGAACGATTTTGAGGTTGTTCTCATCGACCTTGACTCTACTGGTACCTCAAGGAAAAATTGAACGGGAATTAGATGCCATGCATGCAATTGTGAGTCTTGGCGAGTGCAGTGTCGATATGATGGGTCGATCTCACGATCCCAAATCATTTGTGCTAATCAGGACTATGATCAATATGCAGACGAGACATATTGCAAAGTGCAGAACGCAAGAAGGCTTGAACAGCGGAAGGGCGAGAGCAAGTGGCTATCATCGATGCTCTAATTCTACTGACAAAACGGAATTGGCACTCAGGGCGCAGAATTTCCCAGAGCTACTGGTTTCTTGGTCTCCTACGAGTAGGTTTTTATACCCGAAGTCCTTATCCCCTTAAATGCCATTCCATACACGTCGCTGAAGAGCCTGTAAGAATGCCCTGTAGAGCCTGTAAGCGAGGCCCTAAATTAAGCGAACATCACCAAATTTCGTCCCCCACCCAAAATTGAGCTGTGAGCGCAATACATTTATGACTTTCTATGGTAGAGGTTGAAGCAATGGTTATTATTACAAAAGTTGACCTGGCACTGCTTGCACCTAAAGATTGTAGTTTTTCGAGTTGTGGGGCGGCTAGCATTAATAGCTATTTCTGCTAGAGCTATTCTTTTTCTCGGTACTGCCTCCCAAAGCCTACCCCCTTTGCATGCTCAATAGTCTGACCTAGTAGCTAATTTAACATGCTTATAGCGGCAGATAGGCTCTTTATACTTGTCTTGGAATATGCCTGAGTGCCGGCGTTTCCCTGATTCCACTGGGGCGATAGAGGCGTCCGATACCTCTAGGGTAGCCTTACCCATTACCATTAAAGCCTCAATAATTTGTATTCTGAAATCGTCTTGACTGCGAAGGTTAACTGTACTCTCTTTAACCTCATAGAACTGTGCGATTAAATTACAATTACTCAAGACGACCAAAAGTAAGAACTGATGTAAGGCCTGCACAGTACCCTTACGTAAGCGACGTGAACTAGCGTTAAGTTATGGCCTTGTAGTTGGTCCCCCATATCGACATATCCCATATTATGGTTGTAGGCGTTGTAGAGCTAAGGAATCCAAAGGTATTTAGTAGCTTTATCTTTGAAAAAGAACCCTTGGTGTTGCTGCATTATTAGATGTTAACTTAGGACGTTTTCGCAGCCGTAAGACCTTCGTTATGCCGTCCCAAAATGTCGACATTGCAAGAGCAAAAGCGCTGTCTTTAAACCCTGTTTGGTTGATCATATTCGACTCAGTTGGGAAGACATGAACTGTTCCCTAAGGCATAGCATTTGGCCCTTTGTCCTTACCCTTCAAATCAAACAAATCTTTGACAATTCTAGAGGAAGTACGTGCTGTATCGGTGCCGCATGGCCTAACTTCCGTAGATATTTTAAAAGGGAGACCGACGTAAATAAGTTATCAAGGTAAACGTGGTAGTTGGCGGGCGGGAGTAGGTTCAAAAGATGTGGTACCATATATTGAGTTTTATTGATTTCCTTCGGTTTTCGTACCCTAATAGGTCCTCCTTTCTTTCCTGGTTTATAAAATACCCTCAATGGGTTAGCACCAATTGGGGCTGTACCTACAATACGCTCTTCAAGGAGAGATCAGTTGATTCAGTATTTGGACGAGCCAGTCTGTAATACTCCACCACTCTTGTATTGGAAGTCTAAACAAATTGTGTGGCCTCAACTTGCTCAAATGGCGTTTGATTTTCTAGCTGTACCAGTTATGAGCTCAGAGTGTGAGCGTGTTTTTTTCCTCGTGCTCAAAGCAAACAACTCAAGAGGTTTCTAGGTTATCAGGAGAGATGTTAACGTCTCACTCCCCCATTCCGCCCACCCTCGCTTAACTCACCACTCCTCCTACCTACCAACTTAAATAATTATTAACTCTCTTATTTATCAATTAATTATTTTGAAATTTAGAATGCGAATTGTTCTTATTATGAAGCTTGAGTATACTAAGTATAACATTGCGTGTGCACTTGCAGAGATCAAAAATGGCAAGTCTTTACGAACGGCATTGCTTAAGTGGGGTATTTCAAGGTCTACACTTCGTGATCGCAATACAACTACTGTTGGTTTAATAATCGTCACGTTGTAATCACATGCTCGCTTATCGAGTGTGTGGGGTATATAAGGGGAGCTTCCCTCTTGTAAATGTTACGACCTACGATGCGCCTCGTATTCTAACCGACACGAGCTCGTAGCATCGCTGGCTATGCGATGGCGCTAAGCCTAATAGGGAAGACTAGGTTGCGAACGTGCGACATGTTGATGTGAATGGGGTTCAACTACGCTAGGCTCTATTGAGAGGGTTCTTTATGTATTTATACTTGAGCTCCCTCTTATAGAGAGCTCTCCTTTTCTTCTTGTCTTTTCTTCTCGATTTTGAGCGTAGCATTAGGCTCAAATACAAAGCTAGAGTTTACTCGCCGTATCAACCTTTTGCCAGCCGTAACAGAAGCTATATGATTATTTAGTAAGTGTTACGGCTGGCAAGAGGTTGATACGGCGAGTAGACTCTAGCTTTGTATTTGAGCCTGATGCTACGCTCAAAATCGAGAAGAAAAGACAAGGAGGAAAAGAGAGCTCTTTGTAAGAGAGAGCTCGACTATAAATACATGAGGGGGCCTCCTAGCCTTTCCCGATTGGGCATAGTATGGTCGAGCGCTATTCACACCAGCATGTCGCGTCCTCGCGACCAAGTCCTCCCAATTAGGCCTAGCGCCATGATCGCGTTGCCAAGGCGATGCTACGGTTAGAATACGAGGCTCAGGAGGTCGTAACAGTAAAACTTCTTATTTTAGATAATTATAAGAGTTATAAAACTATAAAATTACTTTGAAAGTGTCTTAAGTATAATATATACTTTTTTACTTATATATACGTTATACGTCTTATAAATTTTAGATTTAATAGTCTTCTTTGCACTTAAGCTGTAACGTTCCTGCTGTTCGCGGGTACTGTGCGTACAAGCTCGTCGGGTTGGTATCAGCTATGAAGTAAAGTCACAAGACAATCTGGTCCTTTATAAGAATAGAGACGTTACAAGCAGTGGTAAACTGTAAGGTAAACTTGCTATATGAATTTGAGCACGAAGCTCTACTACCTAGGAAACTACTGTGTTTATATAGAACCCTTGCTTGGCGTGCGAGCCGTGCTAGCCAGCTCGCAGAGCTCGCAGGCTCGTATATCACGTGACCCTGGTCGCATGATCCGGGGGCCAACTAGCCGTTGGGTCGTTTACTCTATATAACGGTCTGTAGGGCAAATGGGGTCCTGGGAGCCCACTGGCTCCCGGGAACTGGGCTTCCAGGAATCACTTGACCCCTGTGACCCCATCTGCTCTCGGGATCCTTATGGTCTCTGGCTTCTCTGTGCAGCGAAGCTGCCGAGCCTCAGGGCCAAGACACACGTGATCCCCTAGAACGTGACAGACACATCAAGAGAGTATTACTTCTTTAAACATGAAGGCTAGGTAAAGAACCAATGAATTATAGCTTATATTTATAGCTAAATTCTTAATCAGCCTATTGTTAATGAAGAATAATAATTAATTAATAAGTTTACCTCTTTAAGTGTGTCGGTGCAGTACCGGTTCATGTACCACGCCGCATGTGTGAATATATTCCAATGCGAGTATGGTGACAGAGTTCAAATTATGGGTTATAAAATCTGTGTCCTATTGAAGAGAGCGCGAGGATAGCTAATATATATAGGGCTCGGAAAGCCACCGAACCCACTACGAAACCCCACCGATACCAGTTCGGTAGGGATATGACCTCCTGGTCCCAGCCCAATTCTTGGTCCTAGGTAAAGTACATTCTCGCAGGGGCCTGTGGACCAACAAAGTGTCTTAGGAAGTACTAACACTATCTTTAAAGGCTTTTAGTACTTTAATTTAATTTTATACTTTAAAAGCTAAGAAAGATATTCACTTATAAATATATACCTTAGCGATGAAATCATATAATTTACTTTCTATTTAATGCTTGCTTTTTAGAAAAATTATAAAGGGAATTAATAAAAAGGACTACGAATTAAGAAAGGCAAATATAAAAATTAAAGAGTTGGAAGAGAAATTAAGCAGTTATGACCAAAAAAGAGAAGAAAAGTTTAAACTAGTTTAAATTCCAAATTTGTAATAACACGTGTTTATGCAAGAGGCTCAAATCACTGCTAAGAATCGTCAAATTATACCTATGAAATTAAAATCAAAAGAAGATTCAAATTTCTACAATATCTTATATAAAAGTTAACGTAGTATAAAGTTATTAAGTGTTGAATACAAAGTACTGAAATTAAGCGAGGTGGGCGAAATGAGGGGGTGAGACGTTATGGCGTAGGGAATGTTTGAAGAATTGAGAGCATAGAGGCGCTATTAGTATGATGAGTTGTCATAATGCTATTTGGCTCGGAAGATAATTTTTTACAACATGAGTGATTGACAACAAGAGATTACATGGCAAAAGGAATTTTCACAGCTTCGACCGTTAGACCCATGAAATGATAATCAGGAGTACTTCATTCGCCTTCGACCACAACTTGTTCAATCCTTTCCACTTCTTGGGCAATGCAATTCTTTTCCAGACGTTTATTCTGTATAAAGTCTTCCCAGTGAATCCTTTATCGGTCTGCCTTTGTAAGTGCTGATAATTTCCAAGGTGTTCGGAGTGATGATTTTATACTTCGAAGCTTTGGACAGGAGAAGAGAGGGGAACGAGCTAATGTGAATAAGTAAACATTCACCGAACCTTGGCATAACATTCTAGTTTCTAATCCCACAGATGACGGAGATGGAGACTCTACCTGAAAATAGCTTACAGAAAGGAAGTATTATTTCCCTACGAACTCAAACCGATAGTATTCCGCAACGCGAAAATCAGAGAGCAGCAAGCGATGGTAAGAGTTCTGCGTGCATTTCATTTACTACGCAGCATTGCATTGTAGAGAGAATCAACAAAACACATCCTTTTATGTTATGCAGGGATATTCTGATGTGTTAAATTGAGTAAATTGGTTCGTCACTTCGCATATTTACTTGCATGTTGCAATTTTCTATTGTCACCTTCCTAACGGCTGCCAATTCTAATCGTCACTTTCTTGTCAACTTACATTTTTATTCACAGTAAGGCTTATGGCCTGCGTTTAAATCTACCTCATAATATGTTTCTATTTTGTTACTTCGAATAATCTTTGCATGCCATTGAATACTGATGCGATGCGGGGTAAATGAGGGGTACAGCTAGAACCAGGAAATCGAGTTTAGAAGCCTTTTTTTTTGGTAGTGGACGTAACACAGCGTATGCTTTTGTTTTGGATTCAAGAGAAAGTACAGAAATTCTCAAAAGGCGAATGCCATCGTGCCTTTGATAAATAATGTATGTTGGGAGTTGTGGCGCGTGGCTTGGGTATATATATTGGATACAAATCATACAGTAGAAATCAGGAAGGTCACTGTAGCAAAGACAATACAAAAGACAAGTCGAGAAGGAAGAAGTCTTGCGGTTTTAATTCCATCCTAAACCGTCTTAGCTGCACAATTTATGAGGGCTTCATGAGGCCCCCCATATTTTCTAGAATACTGAAGAGAGTTTCTGTCATGAAGAAACACTCACGTACTGCTCATTCAGTCAGTCGATAAAGAATGACAGGAGGAGACAAATGACAGCCAGAAAGAGACCATGAATTTCCTCAATATGACCTAGGTAACTCCGATTTACAAGACGAAATAATACTCATTTCTCGCTTTTTGATGACCAATTATTACTCAGGAGGCTGTACCTTGCGCTGCCAGCCAGTGAATTTACATAACCCGGTCTTCTCGCATGACTGAGAGGCTGAAGTATTTCCGATACGCGTAGCTCTGAATATTTATAGTATCCAGACGCCGAAATATAGAACAAATGTAGATAAACCCTGAAAAAGAAAAAGGTCCCATTCACCTACTCTGTAAAGCTAGGTGAGAATTCTAGCGATATTACGAGGAGGGGCCATATCTACCCCTCTGCATTCACGTAGGAACGTTAGTAGCAACAGCAGAAACCAAAATGGACCAATTCACGATCTGGCTGTTTCGGTCAGGGGCTTGCTATGGGGGCGGAAACGGGGAAGTTGTCCGAAAGAAACGTGAGAGGCTGTTGGGAGTCAAGGGTGCAAGACTGAACTGAAGTAGACTCTGTCGCTAAATTCTCAGCAAGTGGAAAAGACTAGAAAGATAAGATTGGAGATGACAGTAGCTGATTTCATGACAACAAAAAAGGACACATTTTGATCTGTTAGCTATTATCATGACCAGGGACCAGGGTCCAAGCTGATGCTGATTTCAAAACCCAAAAGTGTTAACTGAATCATTTTCATTTAGGACGGGACAATAACCTTGTCGAGAGATATGCAAAACCTTTCCAGCCAAAGTGAACATGGCCGAAGGACTCGGTCGTTTCTCCGAATTGATGGTTAGAGATATTCTGAGAACTTATTTATACTAATTCTGAACTGTTACATCCTTCACTCTGGAATATATTCACACCTTCATCCTGGATCTAGGGAATGCGTAAAATCCTAGGAATATAAATATGCATCTCATACGATTAGGTTCTAACTACAATAGAGAAACGCCTCGAGACGAAGAGGGTTATAGATTCTTCTCGTTTTTCGCTTTTAATGAGGAAAAGTATGAGTGAATTGCCACCGTTTAGAAGTTGTCGCGTGGCTCAATCTTGGAGGGGGGATAATATATGTGTTCAAGCAAAGGAACGAAGATGAGATTGTTTCAACAAAAAAGTTCGATCTTTCTGAAATCAATCTGAGTGTTCATTGTCAACGTGCTTACCACTGTTAACTCGGTATCTTTTCTCTGCGCTCTGGCTGAAGTCGTGGGGTGGGGTAGGAGGTAATACAGCAGATAATCTGAGACCAGGAAAAAGACTTGCGCTCAAGGAAACACTATATTACAAGTATATTACAATCATCTAAAACCAAGAAAGAAATCTAAGTCCTTGACTAGCCTCTTGTATTGGTCGCTCAGGCTTGTATTGAGTTGTTTTGCTTGCCGAAAAGAAGAACATGGGGTGGTTTTATACCTCCTCCACTCTGTTGGAATGGATGATTTGAGGTTCATCGTTCCCCTCTCAGACGTTCGGGGCGTTTAAAATTCTGGCGAAAATGAAATACAATTGAAAGTTGAATCTCACACTAAGTCCCCAACGCATCTAATTCAATCCTAAGAACGGGAGAGGAGACGTGTTGTGTTCATCAGCTGCTTGGCGGGTATAAATACCCCCATTCGGTTCGGAGATATACGGTATTGCAGGTGTTTGAAGCCAAGTTCAAGGCACTACAGACTATGAACGTGGACTATGAACGTGGTAGTATATCGCATCATATGAGGGAGACGTGGGGCAGATCTTCCGCGAGCACTTTTTGATATTGGGGGGAGAGGAAAAAGTCAGCTCAATAGGATTTTATGCTTGCGTCATCTTCATCTGCATCGTCGATACGCCGTTTTTAGCTCGATTTGATATGAATCTTTTTCTTGATGGCAAACGAGTGATCGGCAGTGAGAAAGGAATTGATAATGCATATTAGGAAAAAAGTGACTGACAGAACAGAACAGAAAATAAAATCTGACTGAAACGGAGATTCGGTTGCGTATTCGGGGATAGGAAGGAGGTGGTGAAGGAAGAGACTATTTCTAAGTCTTTTACTTATGAGCAGAGAACTCCCCAGAAAGAATTAAAACGAATTTGTCGTCCTTAACTAAAGTGTATCACTGTTCATAACAAGGAGGAGGGGGGGGGGGGGTCAGTATTTATACAGTACACCAAATTCTCAGGTGCAGTAGCTGCAAACAAAATCAATAAAAAATAAGATCTTATCTTACCTTACTAAAGCAGTCACACACACTACACCTTTCTCTTTTCGTCGCTTCACGGCTTTTCTTCTCTCCCGAAACATTCGTTAAAAATGAAGAGGGTGATTAGAAGGACAAGCAGGCAGCAGCCTAGTAAAAATTCCAAAAGACTTTTGAAAAACCCGAACAAAATGAGAAGAATGAAAAACAAAAATCATTTATATATATGAAAAAAAAAAAAGAGGTAGCTTTCTCTGTTAGACAATGTCATCCTTGTGCAGGGGGCCATGCTAATCTTCTCTGTATATTTTTATATTTGTGACCATTTTGCCTCTCGGCGGAGGAGAATGCGGTATTTAGATTTGTATACCGTTGGATTAGTTTGTTTTGGGCTGGAGGGGAGAGGGGGTGGGTGATGATGATGATTGGATAACATGAGGGGAGAGGAGGGGGTTAGGCAGCAGAGCGAGGGGGGTGAGTCAACTGGCTGTGGTTGGGAAGTGAGTGGTGGGTGGTGAAATTTGTTGGATTGAGGAGAGTGTAAGAGATACCTAGGTAGAATTGGGGAGAGATATTGTTCATAGAGAGAGTTGTGTGGGAAGAGAAGTTTGATGTTAAGAGATGTGTGGTTAAAGATGGAGGAAAGAAGTGAGGTTGGGATGTAAAATCCAGAAGCGAGATATTTCCCTCCACTATTTGTAAAAAAAGAGAACTCAGAAACGAACAGCAGCGATATCGCAGCGAAAATTCTAGATGCATGAAAGCGGTATGCAATAATATAACCCAAAGCAAAGTGCGGAGTGAAGTTTAACACCGCGAGAGCTAGAGTGGTACAGTCAAGCCAGGCCATGGGTAAGGCCGATGATGCATCTACCCCTCCCTCCCCTCCCCTCCATCATCTATCCAAAAATGCAGGAAGAAGCCCCTCGGGAGAAGGCTGAGGGGTTGGAGGGGAACGACCGAGTACAGCAAACTCTCTGCTTGTCTTTTTTCTTCTAGAACAACCAAGGAAGAATCGATTTATGGAGATACTCCATCCCATCCCATTCCATTGAAAAAAGTAGGAATTTGTGGGTGGGCATGAGGAGAAACTAGACTAGACTAGAATACAGGAATGGAGTGTTTGCTTGCAGGAAAAAAAGAACTTTCTTTACTTCCTTAACCCAATCTACTACATGCACAAGGCTGATGATGTATTCTAGATCCATAGAATCGGACGTCTCGGCACGCACCAGGCTGGGAGATTGTGGGGGTAGGTAGATAGACTGGCTGTGACGTTCTGGTCTGTTGGACTCCGCCTGCATTTTACCCCACTACGAAAGAGAAACTAGACAAGTCAAGACAACAGCAAATCAAATCAAAGTAAAGTGGAAATACAAACCCCTCGGAGATAAGTCAACTGTGAATGAAAAGAAAAGGAACGAGGAAAGAGAGAGCGGTCTGAATAAAAGAACTGTCGTATTGTGGAGGCGATGAAAGAAATCCCGAGCTTCGGGATGTAAGATACTAGAGATGCATATCGGTAGTTGCATGCATGCATGAATATATACGTGCATGTACATACATATCTATTATGCATGAGAGACGAGGCTGCAGTATACACACATACATGCATACTCCACATAGGAAGTTCCTCGGTCGCAGGCCGAGAGGAAGGAGGGTGCCGAATGTGGCCTCACTCGTATGAAAAACTACATAATCATAAAACACAAACACATAAACATTAAAAGATGTCCCAGAAGAGAACAGCATCCATTCATTCATTGAGTTATTTATTCACGTTCACATCCCTTTTAACTTTTTTCCCACTAACACTAAATAAACTCGTACCCTAAAACACCGTACGGATGGCATCCTTGGTTATAGTTGAAACAGTGATATACTCAAATAGAATTGTCTCGCGGAAGCGGCTCTGCTTATGTTTTTTTTTGGGTTTGGTTTAGTTAGGTTGTGCACATACATACATATCATACATATTATCCCTTCCATACAGCATAAAACCAGCACATCAATCGATCCATCCATCGTATAATATCAGGCCATCCATCTCATCTCATCTCATCTCATACCAAGGCCAAATCCTCCCTTCCTTCCTCCCTCCCTACCATCCTTCCCTACCGGTATTACATCCCCGAGACCCAGGCCCAAGTCCCGGAATCCGGTTCCGCTGCCCGGCTCCCAGTCGAATTGGCGTACACGTTTTTTTTTGTTTGGCTTTGACTTTGACTCTGCCCCAGATATAAGATCTTCCCTAACCTCCGTCCGTCGGTCCGCACCTGTCTGTGGCTGCGTGCGTGCAGCTCTGGCTCTGTGCTCGTTCGCGTTCGCCTCACCTCACCTCGTTCCCACCCCATAGAATTGACTAGGAAAAAAAAGATAAACGAAATGAGACGAAACGAAACGGAGATTGAAATGAAACGAAACGAAGGAAATCTGCCCTCGTTCGGTGGGAGCTTGGTTGTTAGGTTGGTCTTTGGGTGTATATCACTTGAATGTAAGGTGGTCTGGTCCGGGTTTTCGTACTGGTGTTGTGGATGGAGATGGAGTTCTGGTTGTGGATGTGGATGTGGATGTGGATGTGGATGTGGATGTGTCAAAGCTGGACTGACCACCATAGGCAGGGACCGGACCCTATACCCTAGACTACACCTGACTTGACCTGACCCGGTCGGAGTATATGTCGGAACTTTAATTGTGAGGCTGTCTGTCTGTCGTTTGCTGGTCGGCTATTCTGTGGGCTTTTTTTTTGTCTTGATCTTTCTCGCTGTGGAGGACTGTGCTGAGTTAGTTGAGTTGGGAACTGGGATGGAGCTTCGAACCTGGATCAGATGTTAGGTAAGGTCGGGAGGACACGGCCTGGTGGCCCCCGTCCCTCGCTCGCCGCTCCTAGAATTGCCGAGTCTGAGTCTGAGTTGATGGGATGGGCCCGGGGACTAGGGATAAAGAGAAACATGAAATGGAAACATAAACGAAGAACGAAGAACGGAAAACGGCGAACAGACAGGAGAGAAGAGAAAAGATGAAGGGACAGGGGGTGCGACTTCAGAGAAAAAGGCTGTTTTGCGGGGTAGGAGCTTGCACGAGGTGTGGATCTGGATCAATTGACGGGTCGGCCTGTCGGTCGATAGTTTTTTTTCCTTCTCTGTGGAGGTGAAGACTGACTGGCTTGGTTGGGACGGAGATGAAGAATGCAAGTGAGTGCAGATGGATGAGACCAGCCAGTGATGGATCGCCGAATTGAGTTATTGGGAGGTTTGTGAATGGTTGAATTGAGTCGAGTCGAGTCGTGTTGGGTTCAGTTCGGTAGGTGTGAAAGACAGTGTACCGAAAAATTGGGACGATATCCATTGAATCTTGTCTTGGCGGTACAACGGTGAGCTTCCTTTGGATCTCCTATCCTCATTACCTACTTCTCCTAGTAGGCCCACGGCCCGCTCTTCATAAAAATAAGTAAAGCAAAGCAATGTAAAGCTGCAATGCAACGAGGAAGGGTAAAAAGTTCGAAAGACGCAAGGTACGGTTAGGTACGGTAAGGCAAGGCAAGGCAACGTATTGTGAAAGCTTCAATGCGGGGTATAAGCAGAGTGAAAAAGAAAGAGAAAACAAAAACGACCCCTCATCTCCTCACCGGTGACGAAGAACTTTCGAAAAGCTGAACAGCGAGTGGTCTGTCGAGGGGTTCTTGTATGTCAAGATCCCCTTTTTGCTGCATGTATGGAGGAAGGAAGGAAGCTTTTTCATTGCTGGTACAGTACAGTAGCTGGTAGGTACTTGCATCTTGCATAGATTAATGAGGAGTCGTGTCTTGTATGTACTGTATTGTGTGCATATCTAGGGAGAGGGAGGGGTGGCTCTGGTATTTGTACCGTCCTTGCATACCTACTCCGTACCTACCTGCCTATGCAGCTAGAAAACGGTACGGTATGAAGTTTCTAGCGGGGTTCTTTCACAGACTTCTGTGGAGATATGCAGGTTATGAGGGTTATGATGGATGATGCTGGTGTTGTGCGTAGAAGGATAGAAGGATAAAATGGAAGCGATGTGGTGGATTGGGTTATGCAGGAAGGGTCCGCCTGGTCCGTCTGGTTGTTGGATCGTGGTGGTGGATGAACGTGGATGAAGGTTCTTCCAAGCTCAGGGATTCGATGCGAAACGGTGGAGTGAAAAAAGACAGTGCAGTGCAGTGATGGGAAGCTTTGCCTGCCTGCATACAGTGCATTGTGCATATGCAGAAAGCTGGAGATATCCACTGTAGCTCTCCATAGCAACGGGAGGAGCTTGAGTGGATGTCATGTCTTGAAGGGAGCGATGACTCGATTGTGCATTGCCTTGTCTGCTCTGCTTTGCATTGCATTGCATGATGGAGGATGAGGTTCCAGAGGCATGTGATTCTGACAGGCAGGTTTTGGAAAGGATCTGAATGGAGGCAGTGAGTGAGTGACGTTAGTGACGTGATGTTTGATGTTTGATGTTTGGGACTTGTAGCCGATGCGAGGTTTGCAATGCTCCATCGTACCGGAACCAGGTACGTACCAGGTACCTATGTACCTAGGTGTTTAGAGATAGATACCGTACCCTACAGAGCTGAAAGATCAGGATAAGAAAGGAAGCTGACAGGAGGGAGGCATGAGAATGCATAAATCGGAGATTCCTCCGCTGATCAAAGGAAAGTCTGGACTTTGTTCCATCCATTCCTGATTCAAACTTTCATACCTTACTTACCATATGGGACTGTATCATGGAACCTTCCGCGAAAGTCTAAGGTTTCCATACTTAGGTAGTTTTGGTAGGAATTGAGGCTCTGCTGCTGTCAGGCTCTGGCCTGGTTAGATCTCAAGAACTCAGCAGATCAGTCAGTGTTCTTGATGGATGGGACAACGGGACGACGGGATGATCCTCGGGGAAGCACATCACATACAACACCCTGCTCAAATGCCGATAAATCCCGTGACGTCGCGACTCGGCCCGCCGCATTGTTTACCTTTCTTGGCGCTGACACGTCTCCTCTCTTTTCCTCTTCTTCCCTTTTTGTCCCCTCCCTCTCACGGTTCGGTTCGATTCGATTTTTCACTCACCACCTTCCCCATCTGTTCACCCCTTCTTCACAAGATACGGTATCCGAGCACACCACAGCACAGCACTGCGAACCTCGTCTTTGAACGAATCAAAAACCTGGTATTTCTCAAACACGCGCTGTTGTCTGTGTCCGTAAGCACATGGAACGGACCTGAATGCGACTCGTCCGTTAGTTGGATCAGACCACCCCCGTTCGTCAGCGGGGTAGGTAGAGGGGTGTTTACCCTTACCTGAGTTACCTCTGCACGAGCTTCGATTGGGGGGGAGGAGAGGTGGGGTTTGTTTGAGAGATATTGATTAGAAGGCTGAGTTCAGTTCAGTTCAGTTCGGTTCGGGGGTTGAGTTGAGGAGAGGGGAGGAGAGTTGAGTTCTGGTTCGGCGTCTCGTTTACGGTATGAAGACCGAAAGAGGGGAGACGAGGGAGGGAGGGGTGAGATGGAGAAGAAGGAGAAAGAGGCGTGCTGAACTTTCCTCTTTTAATCTTTATTTGGCAATCAATCAGTCAGTTATGAGCTATTTTTATTCGGAGTTAGTAAAGCGAGCGCGTGGATAGATATGGCAGCGTGTTGTTATGTTGGTTAAACTCTTTTTTTTGCACTTGCTTCATTCAAATGATGGCTGATGGCTGATGGCTGATGGCGTATGGCTTGATCTGGGATGGGACTTATTCGCAATATTGATTTGATTGGCACTAACCCAACCCAAAATCAAATCAACGGGAATACGATTAGATCTCCTCCTTCCCTTCCTTCCTTCCCGCTGAAGAGAGATCGAGATCTTTTGTTTACCTCTGCCAGCACATGGGATTTCATCATTTCCTTTCCTTTCCTTCCCGCTGGCGCGAGCTAGTTAGGTAAACAAGGAAGAAGAAAAGAACCGCGTCTTGACATCTGCCGAGGAGGTAACCAAGCCATTTTCAACCTGCCATCAAGACGTCAAGAGTTTTAAAAGAATCCAAGAGAGGCAAGAATCTTCATGAACTATGATGTCAATCTCCTAGCTCACATCGAGATCTGGATGTGGGATCGAGGGGTCCGTCTCCTTTTGGGTTGTGGCCCAGGTGGATAAATAAATGTTGTGGGGAGGGGATCTGGGATAAAAAGACGCTTTTGGCATGGCATGGGATTATCAGTGCATAAACCCTGTTTGGGATACTTTCGTTTCATAATGTAATGAACTAAGTGTACGGGGTTTCCGTAGGGCGATGGAGGATGATCAGCAGCAGCACGAGGGGGCAGGGTGCGTGGTGCGGCGGTTGCGGCTGCTTGCTTGCTTGGACGAGGGTCTCTTGAGGAGATTTTTCGCGAGTTGTCTGTCGATAGAGGCTGGCTGGGTTGGGCTGGATCAGCGGTACGGACAGGACGGTACGGTATTTCTCCGGAAGTTTGGTTGACTTTGACTTGAGTTTGAATACCATGCCATGGAGAGAAAGATGACAGGAGTGACAGATGATGAATCCCTTGCTTTTTTTTTCCTTTTCTTATTTAATGGATGGAACACATCTCTGGAACATCTCAGAATAATATTCCAGAGTCGTGGAAAATTCGGTAAGCTGTCTGTCCGCAGCCGCGGCGACCAGACCTGACAAGACCAGACCAGAAGGACGACGACGGACGATCTCGTTCCTGGATACATACCCATCGATCTTGGCACGTCAAAATCCAGCCCAGTAAACGCCTTCGTTCTCAAACCTGGGAAACTTAACTTAACTAAACTTGCTCGCTCGTTCCGTATTCTTCTCTCGCAGCGGCTCGGGATATTATATTAGCTGACAACCACGGGACAACAAGCCTAGCGAAGTACCAGCACCAGCACAGCACACATGAGCGACAGACATCTTGAGGCTGAGCCGATATCGTGAGACTTGCACTGTATGAAACTGTGTAGTTCGAGGTTATGATTGGATGCTGGGGGGAGGGACCCCCGGTAATACCGATAAGCCATCGGGAGGAAGGGAAGGCTGAGGTGAGCTTGGTGAGGTAAAGTGAGGTGAAGGGTTGTTGGTTGACAGGGCTACGCTCACCGCTGCGTGCATTTGCAGGATGCAGCATGTATGCAGCTAGAGGAAAGCTGCAGCTGCAGCTGCAGCTGGAGGAGCTATGGATTTTTAGAGAGATGCAGGTGATTTGATTTGATTGATACAGCAACGGAGAGTTTAGATTTGAGTGTGTTTGAAACTTCTGTTTGTTGATGATGGCAACGGGCGGGTATGGGGAGGAGATAATGAAAGACATACAGATCTTTCTTTGATCAATGTTGACTGACTTCCTGCATCTGGATGCGAGGTCCGGCGCTTGATTCATTTCCTGTACGCGCTTGTTGGGCAAATGGGGCTTCTATCTTTTACTTCTTGCTTTTATTACCCTGTTGGCTTGGTTGGTTGGTTTGGTTGCTTGCAGCTCTCCTCCCGTCAAGTTCTGCTTGCACAGCTTGGAGCCGATCAGCTTGACTTGCCTTGCCCTTGCATGGTTCATTCATTGTGGGTAGCGCCGCGCCTTATGTGAGAGAACCCCGCCCTTAGCTCTATTGCGAGGGCCAGCGAATGAAGAGCTGCGAACGCACGCAGACACGGCACGATCGATCATCGGGGATCAGCTGTTCGAAGGGGGGCTTAAAAAAAGACGCAAGACAAGGCGACACGCTGCACAAAATAGATGGGAGATCAGGGCGGTTATTGGATAGAGAGGGTTTTAAGCAGGATTGGGATTTTCATTCTGGAAAAGGGCTTGATCGAGTCAGTTATTCTTTGTTGGTTGCTTTGGGAAGTTCGGATGAGGGAGGCCATAGGTGGGAGTGGGAAAGCAGGTTTATTTAGGGCTGCATGCAGATTTGGTTGTGGTGGTTGTGATGATGCAATGTTGACGAGCTAGAGTTAGTGCGGTGAGCTGCGACGCGTTTGTAAATATTGACATCGCGTCTGCCGATCGAGCGAATTTATCCAGCTAGAGGCTTGAATCAACAGATAGCGAGCAGAGACGGAGACAGAGAGCATGTTTCATCAATCATCAATCATCAATCACATCTCGAACATCGGACATTTTATGAAGTGTGGGGTTGTGAAAGGATCAATGCGCTTTTGTCTTTCTTTTTGAACGCTCGAGGGTTCGGTTCGTTCGTTCGTTCTTGTCAATTGGATTTATCCTGGAGGATAATATAGAAGCATGAAGCAGGATGCAGACCGTGGGTACTGGATGTTTGGGTCTTCGCTTTCAACGCCCGATGAAGAAATGGCCTGGCAGGCTTGACAGCGGCGGCCTGTTCTTTCCGATCGTGGGTTCTTTTTGGGATGATAGTTGAAGATGCTGGTGTATATCTCGTAGTATTTTCCGATTTCGACTGGTGTGGGCCAGTGAGATGTGTGGAAAGGATTGAATCTGTGCGTTTGAAGGGAGGGATTGATCCCTGGGGATGAGGTGAGGTTTGCTTTTTGAAGGATGGATGGATGAGATCCAGAACCTCCGAACCGAAGGGGAAGCTGCAGCGGGTGTAAGAAATGAAGCTCCCTTGCTACCCGGGTGTATCTGATACTTGAAATGATAGAATAATGACGATGGATTAAATAATTCCTTACCCATATGGAACACCAAAACAGGGTTTACACCTCTCTAATGCGTCAATTATGAAAACTTGTAAAGCGAGAAAAGAAGTAACCCCATAGTCAACAATAAGCGATTGCCCTGACAATGCACATTCTGCCTCGCCTGCATGCTGTCGTCTGAAGTTATACTTTTTGTACGGCTTATACTTCAAACCATCTGCAGACGACACTACTACAACTTGGTAACCTCAACTCTCCACCCACCCACCCCGTTCTTTCCCTCCCTTCGGTGGATGAAAGAGAGGAGCTTGACGTTTTTCTTTTCTTCGTCTCCATTCATCTCCATCTTCAACTCCATCATTGACCGACCAGGCCAGGCAAGGCAGGCCAGGGCTCCCCTTCATCCCCGCTGCAGCAGAAACGGAGCTAAAACGACCGGGCGACGAGGGGATACAGGGCCAGGAAGAGGCCAGGGAAGGTGCAAGAAAGGTGAGGAGGACAGGGAATCAGAGTGTAAGCGCAGCCAACAGCAGTGGAGAGCAGGGAGGG
>JAFJYG010000665.1:0-30560 GCA_017366145.1 Cadophora sp. M221
GTATGAGGTTCTTTGGAGGGGGACGGATGAGAGTTCTTGGAGGGGGGTGATTGGGGTAGGGGATGTTGATGAGGTGGTTGTGGGTATTAGTAAGGATAATGTCGTTTTTGGGGTTAGGAGTGTGGGTGTGAATGGGTATAGAAGTCCGGCTGTTTTCCCGTTTCCTGGGTAGATGGTGAGGAAGAGGAACGGGGGGGTTGGAATTGGTCTGGTTTTATGTGTGGTTGATTTTGGGATTGATTCATGGCGATGGTGATGGTGGAGATGAGAAATGCTTGAGGTTTTCTTTAAGTCAAGAGAGATTTGGAGATATATGTAAGGACTATACCAATTCATTCAAAAGAGAAAAGCAACAACTTCAAGATTCAATGAAGCCTGTTAGTCAAAAAAATGATTGTTGATTTTAGCTCAAGTCCAATTTAGATTAAGCGAGACGAAAAAGGGGTTCTCGCCTCGCTTGTGCAATTTAACAACATACCACTCCACGAACCAAACCAGCCAGCTTCAGTATGTAACGGAGTTCCAATTTTGATATCTTGGAATATCTGTTCAATCTCCATGTCTATTCAACATCTTGTTCCACTGATAATAGACATTCATGGGTATTATCTCAACTCAACTTATCTCATCCTATCCTATCTTCCAACAAACGAAAAACACTTCTTGTGTTATTCTGAGATTGCCATCTGTATCTAAAGTGTCAGCTACCAGCTATTCCGCAGCCTATCTCTCTTTATCTCTCTCTCTTCAAAAAACTATCCTCCCAAACTCCCAGCCAGTACTTATGCATCCCATCCCAATTCCAACTATATATCCAAATTAAAGCATCATCCAAGTCTCTCTCTCCCTCTATCTAATGCTTCGCCTTCTTAACCTTAACCTTCAACGAGCTCATCGCCCCAGCACTCTTCCAAACACTATCGGAGACACGGATAGGTAATTTCCTCCCCTTGAGCCGCTGGTCAATCAACCACAGCCCAACGACAAATTCCTCCTTCTCCAGCCTCCCGTCTTTACTCCGATCTACCAACTCGTACGCCTCTTCTAGGACATCCACGTGTAATCTCGAGCGGGAGAAGATATCCCGAACCACTACGCTCGGCACGGTATTCTCCTCCCCAGGCGAGCCTGAAGTGAATAATCCCTTGTTAGACGCCCAGACTGCTTCGTACCGCTTCCGTTCTCGTTCGGTGATGGCGTCGCGCCAGCGTTTGCGGTCGCCTTCGTGATGTTTATTTGGGTGCTTTTTCACGAATTTCTTTTTGCCTCGCCGCTGTGCGCCTTCATCGATCTCCTCTTTTGATTTGGGTTTCCGCATCGTGGTGCGTAAGACTGCGGGTTTGGCTGGGCTGGGTGTACGAGAGGGATCGATTTCTTTGGTGGGGGTACTGTGGTGGAAGAGGCCGCCGCGGTTGGTTCGCCGAGGAGGAGGCGGTGGTGGGTAGAGAGATGAGGAGTAGGATTTTGCAGGAGAAGCTGCGCGCGAAGAAGCGAGTGAGGATGCTACGATGGCGTTTGCGAGGGAGTCGACTGTTACCGATGGGGCGGAGTGGTTGGAGTGGGATTGTGTTTTCAGTCGGCGATTTTGTGCGGCAATTTCGGCGCGGAAGGAGGGTTGGTAGTCTGATGCTGAGACGAAGGAGTCATCTGAGTCGGCATCGTCATTGTTAGGTGGAGGTTGTGCCTTTTGCACCCTGGGTTTCGCTGGGATGGGTATGGGTATTGGTGTTGTGATGGGCACTGAGGGTTTCCGTCCTGTTGGGGGAGGTTTTCGAGGTTCGGATTCCCCGGAAACACTCTGTATCGTTGCCAGAGTGGGCTTTGGGGATTTTACCGGTGGTTTTCGTGGTTTGTTTGGCAGCGGTGATGGTGTTCGGTTCCGCATGGGAGCTGGACTTCCATTGCTCTTAGTTGCCTTCGTTGGAGTAGCTGTGCCAGGCCTCCTGCCAGCTGGCTGCTTGACAGTGGACGCAGAGGCAGCATTCTGTTCGAACATCCCTATCAAGGAAGTCGTGGGCGGTATAGGAGTAGTATCCAGAGCATGATCAGAACTCCGTGACGAAGTGATGCTCCTCATGGATGGCGATCTAGATATTCCGGGCCTCCGCAGTTTCGCAGCAGGGGATTCCTGTTGACCTGTAACATTGGGACTTATCGACGCGGACCGTGAAGCTGCAAGAGTAGCTGCTATGAAGGAAGCCGATCTCGACTGATCATTTTGTGTTCCTGCTCCTGGAGGTTGGAGATAGCCCCCTCTGACGCCGAGCTGGCTCTGTCTCTGCTGAACAATATTCCGGTCCGACCCTCCCGTGTAAGATCTGCTCCCAACACTCGAGCCAGTATTCTGGTATGTCAATCGCTGATCTCCTCCTAGCTCCTCTAGCCTCGAGGCAGTTATGTGCCTGGCATTCTGACGTGAGCCTTCTCCTCCTGCTGCTGCTCCGGAAGCAGCTACCGAGTTTGCCGCAGCCAACGCTCCATTGTTCCCGCTATAATTGTGTATCTGCGGCTTCGGCTTGAGGGGAGGCTTTCCAAAGGCTAGAGAGGCTCCTCTGAGAGCCGCGCTCTGGTTCTGTGCTGTGGCTGTCGTAGAGTGTGAGGCAGCGCTGCCAAGCCGGCTGTCTTGGGAGGCTGTCCTGTTCGAACTCATCGAGCCACGGTGGTGGGATCGCGAGCGAGTGGCGATCGTGATCGTGCCGGGTGGAGGATAGCATACGTATGGCGGTTCATGGGCTCTGCTGGGCGAGTTCGGTGACTGTTGATGGTTCTGGACTTGGAGCTGTGTAGGTAGGGGTTAGGAGGGAGGTGGATATAAAAACGGGCGAGGCTGAGTTGTCTTGGCACGTGAAGGTAGCCTTACATCAGCAAGCCTTTGGATTCAAAAGCTTCTTATTGCAAAATGTAGGGATGCATTATAGCCATCAAGTTGTACATAGTTCATTATCTTCATGTAAGTTGGGCTTCTTAGGCCACTTTGACTAGCCTTCTCTATCCGCTGAAGCATTCGCACTTCCTGGCGAGGCTGACAGATCATGAGACCCCTCAATCTGTCAACGGCCTTGTGACGCATGCGGCCATCATCTTTTGTAGTACAACTCTGATATTGGAGAATCTGTGATTGTCATCACAAGTCTTGTCAATTCCCTAAATGGGGGATCTGAAAGTGATCTCGCCAAGTACCAATTTTCCCATCAAGTTCCAACTTTCCTCCAAAGGCTTCCTCAAACCAGGTGGGGGTCAATTCTCTGGTAAAGTCAAGTCTTGGACTTCTTGAGTACATGACAGAAAGCTTGTCACTGGCCTCCAGTTCCAGGCCTTCGAGCATTGGTTGATTTTTGATTGTTTCAATTCTCTACCCATCCATCTCTTGCCGCTATGTACAGCTCTGCATCATCTCTGTCAATGTTCCAAACTAAACAAACTCGAAAAACAAAAGGAAAGCAAAAAGCTGTGGTATCGCACCGCAAACCCGTCTAACTCCGTTTATGACCATCCAATGCATGCTATCCGATTCCCAATCCCATAGTACCCAATGCTCCCCAATCCAATGTAGTTGTACAACACCAAATCCAAATACTGCGCTATGCTCAAACCCCCATCTCTCTTGCTGTACTGTTGCCGTCCTTCCAATTTCCTTTCATTTCTCGTCCTCCCACCTCCCACTTCTCCCAGCCCCCACGTACGTTCCACTACGACTAGATATGTTGTGCGCCCTTGATCCTGGAGACGGGCAACAGTAAATGGACCTTTCGCGCAGCGCCCAAAAGGGCTATCCGTGGATAAATATCGGTGGTGATGTCCCCGATGACGGATATTTAGAGTTTGAACCCTTCGTGCATCAATTTCCCCGCGGCGTAACAAGTTTGACATGCGTCAAAATTTGCAGCCCTACCCGATCAACAGCAGGTGTCAAGGATACCTCCATCGACAGAGGATATGGCAGTCCTATTCTTAGTACTACTCCCTTCTCCAATCCATCTCGATATCTTCATTTTTTTTTTTAACTCTCAAACCAAACACCGAGCACAAAGACCAGTAACGAAACGGCTCGATGCATGAGTCGTATGACAGAGACCCCAAAGGGAACTGATCCAGGAACAGTCATTCCGACGGTGTGCAGCATGCATTTTGTGCTTCAGTTTAGGCGGTCTGTGTCCTGGTCTCTGAGGCCGCAATGCATGCTGCACTGCTGACGGCACCACCCCTGATGATCCCGCAGCCAGCCGTGAAGTTAAAGCATCTCCGAACATCTCCGGAGGAAACAACAGCTGTTCTCATCCCCTGACGTCGCGTAGACCTCTTTTCAAATTCTAACTGACGTCGCATTGCGTTGCATCAGAAAACGAGCATCTGCGACTTGAGACGGACCCTGAAATCCATTACAAATGAAAAGCGGGCAAGTCCGCTGAAGCGAAAAGTGGGGTGCAGTTCAAACCTTCCTGATGGGATTTGCACCGTGATGAAGTGGGTCGAGAATCCTTCCAGAAGCCCGGCAGTGATTAAATGTGGGTTGATCCGAAGTCCCAAAGAGGCGGGAGGTCGTTTCGCGGATCGCGATACGTAATGCTGGAGTTGGACCTGGTAACTACCAGCATCATGTGTGTGTAATATCGTCTCCAGCATTCGACGAAATCCAGGTCCCGTAATGTTCCTGGACTAATTCGTAACAGCGATCCACCTCACTGGAACTCCGTCTTCAGAGATTTCGTAGGGCTTCGTCGGCGGTTTCCTCGGAGGCAATGCCCATCGCGCCCTTCCAGGCTTCTGGTCATCCAGCTTTCCCTTTTTCCGCATAAGCATTTCCATGACGGCCACTCGAATAAAATCGCTGTTCTCGCGCATGTCCCTTTGCCGTGCTAATGGTCCGGCGGCGACCTCGGCCACATCTTCCGCAGTCGTCGGTTGGGTCCGTCGGCTAATAACAATTGGCGACGTCCCTTTGGATGAGCGAGATACCTTGTAAGTCTGCATTTGTATTGAAGCAGTACAAGTTGTAGAGTTCAAAGTCTGGGTCTGTGAACTGGTGACATGAGCTTCGATTGGAGCGTTTGTTGTAGGATTGAGATATCGGCGAAGGGCGGGGGTTGGAGTATCCTCAAGCCGAGGAGGCATTCGTTCGTCTGTGAAAGGTACTTGAGGATCGATAGAGATGATTGATCTCGTAAGAAAGTCATCGGGTGTAATCATGGGTGTCGTGAGGCTCGAGAATGACCTTGCAGCAGATCTCAACGCCTTAAGTGAAGCCGTTAAATTTGACTTGAAGGCTGATTTGCGCCGGGGCGATTCTGTCTCGACACTGTTCTTTTCTTCCTCCTTCGCTGATGACTTTTGAAAGACGCGGAAGTCGAGCTCATCAACATCGACCTCGGATAAAGGGTGACTTTCCGACGAAGCCATGAGCGGCAAAGCAAGTGACTGTATCCTTCTGGATGCGGTAGGTCTTCTGCCTCGCGAGCCAGGTCCAGACCCAGGAGTCAGGAGCGAGTTGAAGGAAGGCGAAGCCTCTGAAATAGATCCATCGTCATCTAAGGAAGGCATAGATTCACTAGACATAGTCCTTGTTGACAGTACCGATTCGCGACCGGTTTCACTCCCAGCAATCTCGTCCTCCTCATCTGGAGGAGAAAGTAATAGATCCAAAGGACTCTTCCCTAGCGACATACCCAACTCCCTCTCCGATGCCCCCGTATGTTTGAGTATTGCATCTACGGTCAGTCTTTGACTTGCGCCGCTCCTCCGTCGTAGACTGCCGCTTTTCTGAGGAGGTATCGACGTGAGGGCCAGTAAAGCCGCAACTGAAGGTGGGATCGCATCGGGCGAGTGGATATTCCTCGACCTCCTCTCAGATCGCCCTGAATCTCTCTTCTCGTTGACTCGTTGTGATCGTTTCCGGTCGTGTGTTGTATCGTGCTGCCCTCGCAAGGGAATCACAACAGGAGAAGAAGGGGTGGTCGGTCTGGAACTCTCGGTCGAAGTGGTTGTTGATGTTGTGGACGACATATCCCTCGGTTCGCGTTTCGCAAGGGGTTTGGCCTTTCCCTCTGGACGTTCATATTTGATTTCCCTTGACTTGGAGGAGGGAGGAGAGGGCGAAGGTGCTCGTGTGAATAAGAAGCTGCGAGGTTGAAGCATGACGAAGGGTAGGGCAGGGCAGGTCACCCCTCGCTCGAGGAACGGGACTAGGGACGCCTATTACTAAATGGAAACAGCGCAGACGAGAGCCAAGTTCAGTTCTCTTTCTCCAAACCAAAGATGAATCTCGGTAGTTGGTGATGGGATGCTTGCTTTCCGAGCGTTAGATCCCTTATCGGGAGCAGGCTCCTTCTTGATCCAGCAGTTCGAGGCAGATATCAGTCTGGTGGTTGTGATGAATCATGTCTCTGTCGAGTGTTATTGGGAGGAGAACATGTGGCTTTGTGAGGGAGATATTGAAAGGAACGAAAGTTGTTGAGATAGTGTCGAAGTGGGGGTTACGTGTTGTGTTGTAGGGTAAGAGTTGACGAGGGTTGGTTGTTGTTATGAGCAGCAAAGGGAAAGGGAGGATGGTTGGGTTGGGTTGGGTTGGGATAGATCTAGGTAGGTATTATGAATGGGGTGGATGACTGTGGTGCAGTGCGGTGCAGTGCAGTGCAAGTGCAGCCTTGTACGGCAGGGGAAGGAGGTAACCGAACTGATAAGGGATGGGAGGGAAGGGAGGCAGGACCCGGACAAGCCCTGGGACCGACAGACAGGGACTGAGACACGCGACACTGCTGCAGTATTGGCCCTGAAAGGAGCCTTGGGAAAGCCCAGGGACACGCTGGAATGCCTTCCTGGGTGGCCTGATTCGATATCCGGTACTCCTTATCTGCCCCTAAGCTGGCTGGCTCCCCATGCCTGGATAACTGTCACAGTCATTTCCATTGTTCCAGAAGACTTCTGCACTTTGGAATCCCTCCCCTCGGTTGCGGCAGTAATGCTATTGAACAACTCTCTCTATCTTTGATGGACACGAACATCAACTTATTCCAACCCATCCCATTCCATCCCAACCCCCTTCAGCCAAGTTGAAAATTTTCTCCAAAGGAAATGGGACCCCCAATCTTATGTGTTGTGGCTCACTTTGGTTCAGGCAGATCGGGTCTGTACAGCTCAGCACCGCAGCAACAGGGCGTTTGAAGTGATTCACCCTGCCTTGTCTTGCCCTTAGACACGGCTCCAGCTTTCACAACCCACCCCCATCTCCCTTCCGTCGCCGTCGCCGTCGCCGTGGCCCGAATCCCTGAATCCTCCGTGCCGATGAGTCGCCCAAGTGTTTGTTTCCCTTGTTCGCCGGTCTTCTGCGAGTTGCCGTGGGGGATCAAAGTTTTTGTGTTCCCTCAAATGCGTCTCAAATACGCTCTGTTCGTGGGGCACAACAGTGGGAGGTTGAGGATCAAAGAGTCAAGAGTGCTAGGAGTTGATTTGCTTGTAAGAGTCTCAGGTAAGAGCAACATCAACAGCAACAGGACAAGCTCTCGGCCACCTGCCTTGTCCAGTCTGCCTCCACCCGACACCAAGGCCCACAAAGTGTGCACAAGTGTCCTGAGCATGACGATGCTGGGCATCCCCCATCCATCCCAATCCTCATCCTCCCTCGTCTTCGTACTGGGCTGGCCACTTGCATGTCGCATCCCGCTCCGCTGCCTTCGTCCCTACCAGACTACCAGTAGCGCGTCTTCCGATTGACCCAGTCACAGATCGTGCATTTTCTATCGCGACGCTGCTCGCCGGGATCGATAACGCAGGTAAGCCTCTTAAGAAACCCTATTACTGTACTCTATTTTCGGCCAAGAGATGATGATAGGCATGGTCTTGGCCGGCTTCAACACGAAGTGAGTGAGGCTGGCAGTGGGTAGCATGTCCTCCACATCCAGGAGACTTACTCGAGTACTTACCTGCTTGCTTGCGTGCATGCGGAGGAGGATGCAATGCAATGCAGTTAAAAGGATTTTTTACTTCGGTACTCAAAGGCACAGACAATACTCTGCATTTCTTTTTGCCTGCGACTTTTTCACTCCCATTGCATTTGCATTTGCATTTTGCATTCCTCTGTCTTTCCTTTCTCAGGGGTCGTTTGGTGTCCACGTTTCGTTTGCAGGACCTGAGGAGCCTCACCGCTTGCTCTGTCTCTCACTCGTGTTCCTCTTGGCCTTCCTAAACACCGCAAGTTGCAGTGAAAATCCAGAGCATTATAGATGATGATCCGCAATTCTTAACCAAAGAGGGCAAGTCGTTCATGCTCCGTGATCGGGAGAGTCCGTTGAATTGAAAATGCGGAGAAGACGTCCAATAATCCACTGTTAGTCCGTCTTTAATCATGGCCTTGGCATCGACTTGCACTTCCCAATACCTCCCAATAGGAGCGCTTCGTACTATCATTTGAAGTACTGAACAAACAATGGTTCTGAGTAGTCTCAAATTCAGGGTTCAGCTCTTCGTCATAAGAAGGTGGAGAAAGGCCACTACTCAGTTACTACCAAACTCAAAAAGTTGACTTTGTGGAGGTATTTCCGCCATTCCAAGCCTCCAATCAAGTCGAGGTGATAATATCCAGCGAATAAAGTTGCATGGCCGCCGCATCCCACACCAAAAATCAAAGAAAGCAAGCGAGTGACCAAGCGATGGATGAGATCGATCGTCTTTCCTGCACCCCCAACCTGCAGCCAGCGAGCAAGCCAGGCCGCACTGCAGTTCGCCATTTCAATGCAGCCCTTATCTATGACCTGTCAGATCTTGCTGAGGGTTGCCCAATCGGGATTTGGCTGTTTGTTTCTTAAGAAGTGAAGGGTGCGGTGCATCTGATGTCTGCTGTCCAGTTCAGTTCAGCTTGTTCGGCTCGGGTCAGCGAAGTGAGGGGGGTGCACGTGGACATCGTTATTGCCTGTTTGGGCTTTTAAGACAACACCACCTTTTTTCTTTTGCTCGAGTGCAGTTATTGGAGATGTAATGCCTAAATCGGGATTTGAAGGTTTGAGTTTGCACCAGGCTTCATTCGTGCCGTCGGGCTGTGGTCCATTCCGGGGTCATGATCGTGGTTCTCTGAGAGATCACATGAAGTTGCTCACGTGTCCGTCTGTTTTGGCATCTTTGAAGATGAGGGCATTCTGAGGGTGCGGGAGCCTGGTGGTATCAAGGCATTCCCACGACGAAGACGCAATGGTAAGGCAGTATTCCGGTCTCAGAAGCAGTCGGTTTGTTTCTTGTCATAAGTAACCTTACCACTGAGGCACGAGCTAGTAAAGCTGTCGTGTTACATCCTGCCCTTTGGGTTGAGGCTGCCCTTCTTCGTCGGGGGCTTTGGGGAGGTCATCATCAAGGCTCTTTTAATAGCGATTAAATTCCTAATTCCAAGTTAGAATATCGTATTCCAGTCCCAGAAACCCTCACCATTGTGCTGTGTCTATGGCAGGAGTTCAAATACCTATTAAACTGTGTTGTAACCGGTTTAGATGAGGATGCTAGTCCAAGAACGGCTCTTAAATATTGAGAGCATTTCAATACTCGTGAGTCGAGTTGACCATCTTTGGTAATTGTTGTTGTTGTTGGAGAATAATTAATACCACGGGATATGGGACGAGTACCTAGGTAAGCATTCCCGAGACAAATAGCGTCGCTATATATTAAAATTCGAGGGGAAGGTGGGCAAAGGAATGTAATCTGGAGTCCATAGAGAGAGAGAGAGTTAGAAAAGGAAATGACAACCAGAGGTAAGATGGTAATATAACGAAGAAATGGGATCTCGCTTTCACTGTCGACGGGATATATCATCCCAAAACAGCTAGTGCTGTTGTACTAGCTCCTAAGGTCACGAGGCTACGCACCTTCCACGCGTGCTGCCTAAATTGATCACGACCTCGACATTCTCAGCCATCAGCACTCACTTGATCAACTCTCTCTCTCTCTCTTCTTTCATTTCGAGTCTAATATTTGACTTCGTCTAATACGCATGTGTGACTTCTCACAATGCCGAGTCAACTCAGTCAGCCCGGCCAAGCAAAAGAGCCAGATGAGGAGGCTCTTGTGGATCATGAGCTTCAGTATGGACACGGCCCGATGACCGAGGAGGAGCTGAACGAGAAGTAAGCGCGACAGGCTCATCAAATATGGTATTCAAGCTAATGAGCAAAAGGTATCCCGATCGACCAATAAATCACTCAAAAACTCTCCCATTCCATGAGCTCTTCACAACCCTCTTCAACCCTCTCAATGAGAACAAAGCTAAACCGAGCGGCCCACACACCGCTCGGAAGAGGGGTCCCGGATCCAAGAATCTAAGTCCTCATGAGATTCGGAAGAGTATCCTCGAACGCTTTGTTTCGAGATGGCGGAGTGAAGTCGGTGATGATTTCTACCCCGCAGTCCGCCTCATCTTACCCGAGAAAGATCGAGACCGCGCTATGTATGGTTTGAAAGAGAAAGCTATCGGGAAACTCATCGTGAAGATGTTGAAGATCAACAATAAGTCGGAAGATGCTTTGAGTCTCCTTAACTGGAAGGACGTCCGAGGTGGTAGCAAATCGGCAGGAGATTTCGCGGGGAGGTGCTACGATGTGTTGGCTAAGCGAGCTATGAGAACCAAAGTTGGCGATATGCGGATTGCTGAGGTCAATGCACTGCTTGATAAGCTCTCTGCTGTGTCAAAGGAAGAGGACCAGCTGCCTATATTCAATACATTCTACAGCAGGATGAATGCTGATGAGTTGATGTGGTTGGTTCGAATCATTCTTCGTCAGATGAAGGTTGGAGCATCTGAGAAGACCATCCTTGACGTAAGTGTTATTCCTGTCATTTAAGATACTATATTGACCTCACATAGGTGTGGCATCCGGATGGTGAAGCTCTGTTCAATGTCTCCTCGAGCCTTCGACGAGTCTGCTGGGAATTGGTTAATCCAGCACTTCGCATTGACGAGGAAACGAGAGGAATCACACTCATGGAATGCTTCAAGCCACAACTTGCCCAATTCTCGTCTCACTCATTTCAGAAAATGATTGACAAGATGGGACTCGACGAGGCGGATCATAAAGGTGAATTCTGGATCGAAGAGAAACTCGATGGCGAACGCCTGCAAATGCATATGGAAGACGACGGCGAGGGAAATCGAAAGTATTCCTGGTGGTCTCGAAACGGCAAAGATTACAGCCACTTGTACGGGACCAGCTCTGATGACGAGAGCTCGGCCTTGACAAGGCATCTTGCCGATGCTTTTCACGAGGGAGTCGATAGCATCATCCTAGATGGCGAAATGATAACCTGGGATGTTGCTACCGATGTCATGGTAGGATTCGGAACGTTGAAAACTGCTGCCATAGCTGAAGGACGGAATGGATTCGAAACCAACTCGGGAATTCGGCCTTTGTTTCGAGCATTTGATTGCTTATATCTGAATGGCAAACAACTCACTCCATACATCTTGCGAGATCGACGTCAGGCGATGGAGCTTTCTGTCCGTAATGTTCATCGTCGACTCGAAATCCACCATTACGAACCAGCAACCACATCGGCCGAGATCGAAACCCACCTGCGTCAAGTGGTTGCTGAAGCATCCGAAGGACTGGTTCTGAAGAAACCTTCGTCTACGTACAGACTGAATGAGCGGAATAACGAATGGATGAAAGTCAAGCCCGAATACATGACCGAATTTGGCGAGTCTCTCGACTGTGTGGTTATTGGTGGGTACTACGGATCTGGTCATAGGGGTGGAAACTTATCATCATTCTTATGTGGACTTCGAGTGAACCAGAACCATATTGCAAGTGGTAAGTAATGAATTCGGAAGGGATGGCTGTTTTCTAACAGGTTCTGGTACAGGTGCAAACCCTATGAAATGCTACTCTTTCTGCAAAGTTGGAGGAGGATTCCGAGCTGAAGACTATGCAAAAATTCGCCATATTACTGATGGTAAATGGAATGATTGGGATCCCAAGAAGCCTCCCAAAGATCTGATTGTCCTCGGTGGTGGAGACAGGCAGTATGAACGACCGGATGTTTGGATTGAGCCATGCGATTCTGTTGTTCTTGAGGTCAAGGCAGCGTCTGTTGGAGCTTCTGATCAATTCGGAACTAAGTTCACGCTTCGATTCCCCCGATTCAGAAAGATACGGGATGACAAGCGCTGGGATCAAGCCCTTTCCCTGGAAGAATTCGACGCCTTGAAAGAGAAAATTGAAGGCGAATCTAAAGGAAAGGAGTTCAAAGTCGAGAATAGGCGAATGGCGAAGAGGCTGAAGAAAACAATTTTCATCGCTGGCAATGACAGTAAAGTCAAAACGCCATACGCTGGACCTAAAACCAAGATTTTCGAAGGACTGGACTTTTGCGTCATGACTGATATGCTACATCCTCAGAAGAAGACCAAAGCCGAGATCGAACAGGCTATCAAGCTTAATGGAGGCAGCATCTTTCAGAGTGTGACAGCCAGAGAGGGGATTATCTGTGTCGGAGACAAGAAAGTCATCAAGGTTGCAAGTCTGATGCAGAAGGGCGAGAGGAATATCCTAAAGCCGGCTTGGATTTTCGACGCACTGAAGCAAGCGGAGACTGATGGGTTCGATCGGCCTCGATACCTACTTCCCTTCGAGCCGAGTCATTTGTACCATATGCTAGACTTTTCTCAGCAGGATTTCCAGAGCCATGTAGATGTGTATGGTGACAGTTATGCGAGGGATATCAATGTGGAAGAGTTGAAGGTTTTGCTAGATGACATGATCCATCCCAAGAACTCCACCTTCTCTTCAGACGATTTCCTCGCACAACTCGAAGAACGTGGCAGAGGACTCGGCGAATCACTAGGCACTATGTTCAGGAGATGTATAGTCCGTTTCATCTCATCGGATGAGGAGGAAGCGAGTAAAGATGTCAATCTTCTGATCATGAAGAACCGATTCAAGTTCTCAGGTGGTAAAATTGCTGAGAGTGACGTGGAAGAAGGGATCACACATTTCGTTATTCTAGATAAGGATCCGAAATTGGTCAAGGAGGTACGGCAGAAAATCTCGCTTTTGGAGAAGATACCGAGGATCGTGGGGGTGAAGTGGTTGGAAGATAGTTGGGAGGAGAAGACGTTGATGGATGAGGAAAGGTATGCTGTATGATTTACGAATGGCGCATGGTTAGGAGTTATGAGTGGGATGGGCTTTAGGAAAGGAATGTATGTATACAAGGTTCTTTTGCTCATGATATCACGGTATCACGAGGAACTTAAACAAAACAGACTTTCTGAAAAATCGACCTTTGAAAAACAGGCATAGAAGTACATTTCCCAGCAACAAAAACACCTCCTTCCTATAAACTCCTGAACTCCACTCCACTTAGTGCAGTCCCTAATCCCATAACAATAATACATCAACATACCAAGCTCTTCCCCCCTCCTTAGAAGAAAAACAATCTATCCTCTCACCTCCCCCTCGTCAGGACGTAAGGACACCGACCCCCCTCTTTAAAATTACACGTCCCCTGCCTCTTAATCGCTTTTTCCTTACTCCGAACGATTTCCCCGCAGTCGTTCATGCTGGCCTTTAGGTACCGTGGGAGGGAGTTGTAGGTAGGGCAGGTGGTGGTGGATACTTGCATGCCGGTGCAGGGGCAGTGGGTGTAGGAGAAGGGGGTTGAGGTGCACATGGTTTTTTGGGGGTTGTGGTTGGCGGTATGTGTGGGTGTAGGTTGTGAGTGGATTATTAGACTGGGTATTTGAATGGGTGGATGGTTCCGGAATGAGGTGTTTGGGGCTTGGAGTTGGGATGGGGAAGGAGATGAGATGGGATGGAAAGAGAATTTTGGTTTTATATTTATACTTAGAGTAAGAGGAGAGTATGGATGTCTGTGAGTGGTTAAAAGAGTGGAGAGGAGTGAACTGTTAATGGGCCAAAGTGTACATAGTGGGCGTATTCATGAATCGAACGGTATTCATCTGAGAGTGGACGTCAGAAGATTTCTTTTCATACCTAGAAATAGAAAGGTATTGAGAATGAGAACGGATGGATGGATTAACCTCTGGGTGAGTCGTATGCAGAAGTTGGTGGTTTTGGCTGTAGGATGATTCGCAGTTCCTTGGTATGTCTCTTGACGATGGTGTAGTGAAATCAAGACAGATTCATACAGTAGACAAGAGGAGGGAAGGGAAGTGAGGAGTCATTATTCAGAAAGAAAAGACAAGGGTAAATTTGCATCTGTAAAGTACTATCTATGCCCAGGTCATGCAGTGATTCAATAGATTGAGTGAGAATCATCAAGTAACAAGAACCGTTTCTAATGCCTACGAGTCACTAAAATGAAAATTTGAAATATTCCATTGCGGGGTTCCTACCAACTAAACCACATCCTCCTGAAAATATTTGAAGTCATATTTCTCTTCTCTTTGATCAAAATAGCTTTCGTTTACATCCTCGCATCCACTCTAACTTTTTACACCAAAAATATCACCAAACTCCCTCTGTTACTCCTTCTATCTCTATTCTCCCTCCCTCCTCTCCACATCCCCCAAATTAAAGACGAAGAAGAAGAAGGAAATGTGCACACAAACCCCCCACCTACACACTCTCTGCACCTGCCACAAAACCCTCATCACAACCTGTCCCTTCCAAGAAGCCGTCGAGCGGCACGCACGGCACAAGATGCGGGAGGAGCCTGATTATACTTTCTGTAGGAACTTTACTGTTGAGAGGGAGGAGAGGGTCGAGGGGTGTTGTGGGATGGGTGAGGTTTGTCTTTTCTCTATCTCTTTTATTTTTGTCTCTTTTACTCTCTCCCGCTAACGTGCGCGCGCTTTCTCTTTGAATTAAGTTATTTTTATCTTGGTATGGAGTTAGGTGTGCTAATTGTGTTGTTTATATAGGGAGGTACATGTCCGTACGCAGCGAAGAATAAGCGAGATCAACAAAGGCTGGTGGGAAAGGAGGCGAAAAGGGTATGGTGGGATGCGGATGATTTTTACTTGACGAAATGAATGGATTAGATTACATTAGGTTACGTGATACGGTAGAAATTGCTATGTATGGGGAACTGGAAATGAGAGGACAGGACGTGGATGTAGCAATCGGGTAGCTAATCACCGAGTCAAATTAGAAGACTGGGTTCTAGAGGGAAACATTATAAAGTCAAAAAAAACCAATACCACTTCCCAAATTGCCGTGAACAGGCATATTAGGTAGTAAGTAAAGGGTGTGTATTTTGTTGACAGGAGAGATTGTGATAGTCTTGGTATCATTTGTATAGTAAGCCCGTAGGCACAAGAAAGGAGTTGGAGTGATACACTCCCTAATAAAGGAGACAAGAGGGTGCTATACAAGAAGAGCGGATCCCAAGGTGCTAGAAACTAGAAAAATAAAGTATAGGGGGAAAACGCCTCTGCTCCTCCAATGCACACGCAAGAACACCTTCCATCCAGGGCATCCTTCCCTGCAGTCCTACTATCTATCTACACAACCAAACCCAATCCAACCGAATCCGACTATCTAACACCACCTCTCAAGACGAGAGTCTTCCCTCAAAAAGCATCAAGCCCAAAAACTGGAAAAGACAATGCAACCGTGATCTATGCCGCACAAAAATCCCATACTCAAATAAGGAGACGAGGAGGATGTGGAGGATAGAGGTCATCGTTCCCAATACCCATCCGTCTCACCTCTCTCAACCCCCGCTATCCTCCTCGCGCTATTGCTCCCCGCTCCATAAAGGAACTCCATCAATTTCGTCTTCTGCTTTTCTCTCACCCCACCAAGATACCCACTAACCTCCTCAAGACCCCTGATCTGCTCCTCGACACCCAGGGTGCTGCCATTAGCTCTCACAAGTGGACTGACTAATTTGCGTCTGAGGTTCTCCAGGTTGGCTTTCAGCATCAGGAGTTTGCGGTTATGGTCCTCGAGGATGTTTTTATTTTGTACGGTCTTGGAGCGGATGTTGCTAAGGAGTTTCTTGTTCTTCTCGAATTTATGGAGGGTGTTTGCGTTAGGGCCGAGGAGTTTCGTCCAGAGGGAGGAGAGGAGGTCATCTTGTGCTGAGTCTTGGGCGTCGGATTCGCGCGCGACAGTTCGGGCTAGGTTGCCGAATTGTCGGTCGATTGCCTCGAAGAGGGAGAAGAGAGCGAGGGAGTGTGTTAGTTCGGAGTTGATGGATTCTTCGAGGACGGAGAGGAATTCGGTGAATGTGCGTTGGAGAGTTTGGCGGGTACGTTGTTGAGAGGATAGGCCGAAGATGGAGGTTGCTAGGGTGCCAACTCGTGTTGGTGTTCCTGATGGCGTCTCTAGCACTCCACATTTAGTCAATAACGTATGTACGTTATCGAAGGCGGATGTCATAGGTGACGGCGGTAGGAGTTGGAGTTGGGAGAGCTCTCGTCTAGCCCAGTCCATCACAATCAGAATTCTGAAGCAGATTAGCGTCAGCGCAAGAATTAACCCAAAGACACTTACCCGTCAACATCTCCATCCACATTCGCAAAAAATCTCGTCAGCTCGATGGCCAATGTCTTGAGACTCTCGCTTAATCCGTCCAACTCCTTTACTATAATAGGAGCGGATGTCATATTCGTTGACCGTACGCTCTCCCCAAGATCCCATACTGCTACCCCAGTAGCTTGGAGATCACCAACTTGCTGCACGCCATTCTCCGAATAGAATATAAGGGGTTCGAAAGCCTTAGCAAGACCTGCAACTTTGACCAAATCTGGAACTGGAGGTGGATCGCCAGGTTGGAAGAGTCTTTGTAATGCTAAGAAGGATACGAAAGCAACGAGAATCGAGGTTGCTAAGGATGTCCATGATTTGGTCACGGTATTGAATTTGGTTCTGACGAAAGAGAAGGCTGCTTCAAATGGTTCTGTCCGATGTTGAACTTCTGCTCTGACGGCGAACCGAATATCTAGAACCGGTCAGTGAATGTCAATGTATCATGGGACACTTGGTAGTCATACAGTTATTCGTATTCTCCGTTGACGGTACAATATCGTGGTCTTGCTCCTGCTTGATCACTCCTCCGAAAGTCCTACCAAAATCTTCCGAACCTAAAGGATACGGACTAGGACTCGGACTTCTCTGCTTCTCCGGCGACATCGATCCAGTAGGTAGCCTTGTCCTCGCAGCAGCAGCTAACGTCGAGTCCTCTCCGTCATCTGCACTCTCATACTCTGGGCTGCTCTCTCTCGAATCCTCCCTGCTGCGCTTGCCCAACATAGATCTATTCCAAAAGCCTGAGCTTCGATTCCCGTTTCCGTCGTTTCTCCACGCGGGGGGGCTGTATCTGCCTCCCGATATCGAGTCTGCCATCTCCGAATTTGTGTCTGAGAGGAAGCCAGAATGATGCGAAGGGTATCCGAAGCGGGGCGACTGGCCTATCTCGCTGCTTGTTGGCTCGAAGTCTTGCAGAGATGCGTCTAAAGAAGGGTGCTCTTCGAACATCTGCTCCAGCTCTTCGATCGTGGGCTTGTGGGCGGTCATGGCGGGCTTCGACTTCGGCTTGGATATGCGCGACCTGGAGGCGGGGTCGTGGGTTGTTTCGGACGTGGATGATGTAGAGATATGTAAATGCGACGGCAGCAAAGGCCAAGAAAGTGAGCGGTGCGATATTAAGATTTATCAATGAGAGATGGACGTGATTCTCTATGGTGAGAAGGGGCATGTCAGGAGGTCTTCTGCCTGTTGGTGATGTTGACGGATGCGCGTGACGCGAACGAGGTCGCAGCGGTCAGTTTGAGTAAAGCGACCGTAGTTGTTGCGACTAGAAAACGGTTGTAGAACGATTGAATGGAAATCGACAGCGACGATACGATAAGAAAGAGAAGAAGATGCGACGACGGCATGTATCGAGGTTAGGTGGGGTGGGGTTCACTTGAGTCTGTAAGGGGTGGAAGACGAGCGGAGGACAACTCCCAGCCACTCCATTTCTCTGGCAGCCCACCACCCACCCAGACTGCACCGAACACACTGGATGCACGGCACTGACCTCGATATCTCGAACCACTCACCTCTCACAAGCTGTCTCCCTCCATACGGCTGCTTGCTCTGCTGTGCTGTGCTGGCCTTCCCAAGGTCTCCCTGGTAGGTGAAGGTCTGGATATGGTTTGTGGTGGATGAACATTGGACGTGTAAAGAGGAGGCGGGGCCAATCGTTATCGATAACCGCCCCGGACGCGAGGTCAAGCAACGGGCCGCAGCGAGATCTCCGCCAATCAGATGGGCTGTTTCTCACATCCATGAAACAGCCGAAAAGGCATCAACACCTGGGCATGGATGAGGAGACGGACACCCAGAGCAAGCATATTCCGGGCGTGTCCCTTGCATGGCTAGGGCATGGGCATGGCTTGACTGAGGCTTTTGGACTAAGATTTTCGGACGATTACCAGCCATTTGAAAATATCGCTCCTGGTCGAGACGAGTAAAGGGTCGAGTCACTTCTAAGACATTTGTCTAGGCAGGCAGCAGGTACTGTCACATCAGCCTTATGACCCAAGTCTGCTTGGAATACACCATCGAGTACCACAGGACTTTTTGGCTGTAGGTGTTCGCATTTTAACTAGTCATGGAGAAGATGCAGAAAAGTCAATCCAATGCTTCCTGTTTTCCAGTTCAAAGCTCAAAGTAAGACTTGCAGCTACTGAAACTCCTCCGTTCCAACCTCCTCCCCAAGAACTTTATAGCCTCGTTACCGTTTGGACTGTACCTCCATCCATGCATGAACCTAGTTTTGATTTACCCCGCAATTTTTATCGCAACGGGTCTTTGTTTGCTTTGTGGAGTTAGAAAAGAAATGATAACTGCCAAGCCTCCACAGACTAGCAATTCTATTTCTCAGCTAGAAGTGATCCATCATGTAAACTACGAACATGAAATCGAGATCATGTTCTTTTAGGCCTTCCTGGCTATTCTCTAATGCTTATATTATTCCAAACAAAAACATGTCATTTCTTTTTCGTTACAAGCATCAACCAAATCCCAGACAATCCTAGCCCTAGACTCCCATCCAAATATCCGCATATAACTCACTCACTGGCCTTGCAGCCCAGCCCATGACAAACGCCTCAAACCAAAGAAACTAACATCAATACGCCCTTCCTACGATCCACCCCACTCTAAAACCCAAAACTCTCACAACCAGTTCACTCAACAACCTTCGCCTTAGGAGGTCTTCCCCGTCCCCTCTTCACCTCACCATCTCCATTCGTAGAAGTGACTTCCTTCTTCCCCTTAGACGCAGAACCAGCATTATTACCCGCAGTCTTCTCCTTCGGCGGCCTTCCTCTTCCACGCTTAATAGGTTTCTCCACATCCTCATCCCCTTCCTCATGCCCATGGTCACTACCCTCAGCACCATCAGATACCTTCCTCCTCTTTATACTACTCTTCGCAACCACAGCACTCACCATCCCCTCCTTCTCCTTCTCTTTCCCCGTCTTAGCCTCATCCTTCGCCTTCTTAGCCTCCTCCTCGTCCCTCCTAGCATCTCCCTTCTCCTTCAACATAGCCGCCTTCAGAGCCTCTTTCTCCCTCAAAGCTTCCGCCCTTGCAGCCTCCTTATCACTCTTCTCCTTCTCAACTTTCTCCGCTCTCTCCAGGATCTCCTCAACAAGATACCATCTTCTATCCGGGCCGCCGAGGAAAGCAGGTTGCGGCTCCGATTTCATAGTTAGGCCTTCGAGGTCTTCTTCTTTGAGCCTGTTTTTAGTGCATACTTATCAGCTTCCAATTCTTATTTATCTCACTCAAGAAAGAAAGGAATTTTAAAACAACCATCCCCTCCCCTTCCGCTGAAGTTAAAGTGAAGAACGAAAAAGAACGTAGGATGCACAAAACGAAAGTCCCTGAAATCCAAATAATAAAACAGAAAGTATATCCAAACTCACTTATACAAATCCTTCACATCCGAAACCCCAATAATCAACTTCTCACGACACTCCACGCACTGCTCTTCGGCCGTGAAAGGGTTCGGGCGGAGGGTAGCATCTTCCGCTGGACAGGTTGCGCATTTGCCGACTGGGAGTTTAGGCATATTTCCTTATTCTTCTGCTTCTCCTCTCTCGTATTCTTCCTCTCTAGACGGTTTTCTCGTGAAGTGATCGTGTTGGAGATCTGAATTCCTTGATTAGAAACAGAGAATGAGGGGAGGTAGAGAGAATGAGAGAATGAGCGAGAGGGAGAAATAAATAATAATAAATAAATCAAAGTAATCCAAAAGCAAGTAACCCAAAAGCAAGCAAACAAAAAAAGAAGGAATGGAAGAGAAACTTTCGTTTCAAGGAAACCTCCACAAAAAGCAAAGCAAGGAAACTGACGGATAGATGCATTTGGCTGAATGATTTGATTGACTCTCTTTGTTTGTTTCCTCCCCAGGAAAAAGCACATTCCCGTCTAGATGTGACGCGCCACCACTATCAATGGCAGGAGTAGGATTTACCGAGCCCTCCCCTGCACGACCTTTGTCTTAAGTAGGTAAACAAGGAATGAGTGGAATCAAATGACCTTATCTCCCCTTTCAGCCTCGGAAGGAGATTTGGAATGGAATGGAGGTATGCAGGAGTTGAGTGGTATGGGGGGAGGGTTTGTAGTCGAGGATAGGAGTATTGAATGTTTACTCCATACTTGGAAATGAGTTATTACTTACCTGGAATTGGGCGCGGGGTTAGGAGAGGAGCAGAGCAGTGTGGTATCGAGGCGGAAAGTATCTATCACATCCAACAATCATAATGTGGAGGACGGCATGTCCGTCTCGTTTGGTATTCAGAGACAACCAGCAGCCACAGGTCAAAAGTCCTTAGTTCGTCACTCCACCCACAGCTCTTAGAAGATACACGGAACAGGTTGGTTCATCAGAAGCCTTTCATACTTCGATGCTATCTAACTACCTAAAATACGTACGGTCATTGCATTACCACGGGCGCGGGGGAGGGATAAAGCCCATCCACCCATCAATCTCCTCGCTTGCCACGCACCGGGGTGAAGAAAAGAGAAAGTGTATCAATCAACTATCTACAAACAGCGCTGCAAAGTATCTTCGGTCCAGTCAATCAATGCCATCCATTTCCTTCCCTCAATATCGTCCCATTTCCCCCTCCCAATTCTTCCCTTGCTTGCTCGCCCGCTGGTCACTCATCCCTCCGAAAATTGCAAGTGGTTGATTCCTTCCCTCCTAGAGTCGCTGGGGGTTTTGCACAAACTGGCGTCTCTGTTCCGCAAATAAAGAAATCGAAGATCAAGCTACTAAGACTGTCTTATTTCGTGCCGGCCGCGACCATCACAGCTCTGTAATATTCGAGACTGAGCTCCACGGTATGCTTCAGATATCGATCCTCAGTAAGTGGAAGTCTCAAGATTTTGTGGAGATTGGATTTCTGCATCATGTTAGCATTATTTCGGTGTTCTGCTAGGAGGTCCAACTTACGTCGCCCTTCTTGCCAAGTGCAATCACCGTCTTAGCAACCACACCACTGATGGTTTCAACAGCCACCGTCTCCATAAAGCTAGGATGACGTGATTCTTGGACCACGGCGGGAAGACCAGACAAAAGTCGTTCGAGGACGAGATCATCGATAGGATATCCCTTCTTATCATTGTGAAGAAGCTCTAGGAAATCTCGATAGATCTCGCCGCCCAAATGCCATTCTGCAATCGTGCCCTCCTTGCCTTGGAATCCGTGGAGAAGTGTTCGGAGGATGTCGTAATCAAGTTCAACGACAGCCTTGGGTGCCACTTCTCTAGCGAAGGTGCGATGAGCTTCATTGAAGGATCCAGCTCTGATCAGGCACTCGACTTCGCCGGTTGGGTTTCTCTCAACGCTTCTCATGTAAAGTGCCTTAGCCTCCCAAATCCACGCTGCTGGGATTTTGAAAGTCTGAGTCAAGGCCTTGAAATTTTGGCTGTCTTCGGCACCGATGAGGCCAGCATGATGTGCTAGGTGATCTTGAATGGTCTTTTCTCTTGCATCGTCTGATGAGAGATGAAGGAGGACAAAGATAGCGTCGAGCCAGCTGCCCTCATTGGTAAGTTGAGCAGCGAAAGATAGGGTTGTTTGATCAGCCTTATCGTTGTCGTCGTCTGTATATCGAGCTCTACCAGATGAAGTAAGGGCGCGGCTGAGTTGCCAAGAAAGACGAATATCGAGAGGAGATAGTTGGGAGTTCTCAGGGCAAAGTACGTCCTCAATATCAGAATCGGTGAAAGTGTAGAGTTTCAAAAGACCCCAGAGAAGATCCTCACGATATTCGCGGTTCTCGTCGTCCCACAAGGCCGGTACCTTTTGCTCAACATACCAAGCGTTGGGTCGAGCGGATTCCTTGTCCTGGTTGAGATCTCCTGCAAAAGCTTCGACGGCAAAATCGATCGGATCGTTAGATAAGATGCCATACCAAAGTCGAAGGCCAAAGGCTTGTCGCCAATCGAGTCCGAAGCGCTTGGAAATGACGAATGAATCCATACGGTTATTGAGTTCCTTTGACCCAGTGCAGATACAAACATTGCCAGCAAGCATTTCGTAAACTGCACGTACAGGTTGACTGAATTCTGAGAGCATTTGTGTCTTATGCCATTCATTGAGTTGTTCGCGTATGTCCTTTCTCATAGAGTCTTTACTACCAATGAGAGCGACAAGGGTAGCAAGGTGGAAATCTCCGGTATTGATGAGATGTCTACAAGCATCTGGAACTCTGTGGCCTGACAAGGATGAAATGGCCTTTTCCTCGTCGGAGGTAGCCAAGGCAGCGCCTTTGGACGACGCATCATCAACCAACTTCTGCCAGAATGTTGACAGATTGTCTTTCCGGAGACGCTCTTCGATGTTGGGGATTTTTTCGAGGTCCTCTGGAATAGTGACATCGTCGAAGAGAATACTCGCAAGCTGCCACACAAGCTTCTCGTGAGAAGCGGCCGGATTCGTAGCTGTGCTTTCATCAAAGAAGTCACTGAATGAGAATTCATTTGGAAGATGAGCCTGAGGAACACCATTGGATGAGTCGATAATAGACATGTCCTTTTGCTTCGCAAGAAGCGCAGCAGAAGCCTATATGTGATTAGTTGGTTGCAACCATGAGTTGAAGTGGAGTGAATTACCTCATCAGAGAATTTGGCAAAACGAACATCTCGATGCTCTGAAACGACACCTTTCTTGTGAAAAGTAAGTAGACCATCTCGTTCACGAGCACGGCGAGACGATCTCCCGAAAGGTTTCGAATTCGGTGGAGCGGCGTAAACTAGAGTACCGTCAGGACCCCATTGAGGCTTCATCGAGTCGTGAAAGGCGCGATCAGGTTCGCTCATATTGGTCATATCTTGGTTACCAGTTTTTGGTCTCTTCGCGTATGGCCACTGTGATACACAAGTCTTAGCAAACGTCATTTTATTCAGTCTTACATACATGCGAAGGCGCAACAGACGGCCTATATACTCTCATACCCGAATCAGAAAATCAAGAAGGAATACCAACCTCGAAACCCTTGCGCTTTGCTGGAATCTTTGCCTTCACTGGGCTACGAGTCTGACCAAACAACGAGTTCATCAGATCAATGCTAGTCGCAAACCCACGTCCGTCAGAAACGACTCGCTTCGGCATGGGTGTTGGTTCGGAGTCGGGTCGAGTGTCGTCTCCATGCACATCCATCATGCTCTTGAGCAAAGCTCGATCTTGCTTCTGAGGGCTAATTGTGGCCTGTAAAGTATTTGCCCAATCGTCGCCAGCAGAGAACTTGTTCTTGGAAGGAGTTTCCGAGCTCTTCAATGCTCTCATTCTCGCCCGTAAAACAGCACCAGGTGTTTCCATCATCGCGTCCACACTCTCATCTTCATCTTGCGAGTCACTAAGCTCCGCGGTATTGTCAGCATCTGGATAGGAGCCCGCCATCTCTTGATCCACAATGCTGACAGATTCGTCGTCCTGATACTCGTCGTCTTGATCCATTGGCTCTTCGACGCCGTTTTCAGACTGCGAACCCACGGAGCGCTCATCTAAAAAAGACTCCTGGTTTTGCTCGTCATATTCACCGTCCATACTCTCATCATCGTACAACTCTTGATCATCAAATGCACCAGGGAGGACCTTCTTCTTTCTGAACTCAAAAGTGTCCTCTGGATCCGACTCAGTGTATGTCATCTGAGAGTCGGAGGCGAAAGATTCATCCATCCGAGCCGACTTGGGGGTGCGAACCTTTGGCGTAGGAGTGTCTGGTGGAGCGCTCAAGGTACTCTGACCAAACTCACTGACATCTTCAAGGTCATCCTCGTCGTCTGGGAGACCATATGTTGTAAAATGATCAACATGGAAAGTCCAAATTCCTGTTTCCTTGTCGTAATTCAGAAACTTTGTGTCGTTAACTTTCTTAAGGCGTTCGATGTGCTTCTGGAAGCCCTTGGCAGTACCAACATCCTTCTTTCGAGGCCATGAGTGTTCCAAAGAAATTGTGGATGGTACGTTCAAGCCAGTGCCTACGCTTGGCTTCTTAGCAGGGTCTCCGTATACGGTGGCTGATCGCTTGGTAAGCAAAACGATGTTATCCGTGATGTCGTCAAGATTGAAGTTATTCAGGTCGACGGGTAATTCGAATCGGATATGTCCAACTCCATGTCGACCAATGGTGAAGTTTGTGACCTTTGACCGTTGCACCCGGTTCATATTCTCAATCTCCTTCTTTGTGGGCTTCATCCAGTAATCTCCAAGCTCTTGATCCTCAGAAGTCTTTGTCTTGGGATCAACAGGAGCAACTTCTTCTTCTCGGACAATAGTCAACTGATTATTGTTATTCGGAACTTGCAACATCTCAGGTGGAGTTGAAGAGCCTGTTGGCTGAGTTCCATTCACATCAGCTGATGGGTCTGAGCTACCACTGTTGTTAAAAACGGTCTTCAACGGGCTAGCAGAACCAGAGCCCGACCCTGAGCCACTGCCATTGACATCGGCGCCGAACGAAACTCGCTTCTTGAGGGCTGATGGTGGTGCAGGTTGGGCCGCGGGAGTTGGTGGGGAGAATAGGTCATGACGAAGGCCTCGACTAATGGTGAGCTTCTTCACACTGCCAGTGCTACCATAGTGCCGAGCATTGGGACTAGCAGAGAATGCACCGGGGGCAAGAATGCTGTCCTCAGCGTTGAAGCTTCGGCGAAGGCTACTGGTAGACATGCTCTTGTTCAAAGTTCGACCGAAGCTGCCAGCGCCTAGCATACTACCACCAAAACCGGGGGTGCTGGAAGTGCTGGATGCGCTACCAGGGGTGTTGTAGTTGCTGTACGAGAACCCAAATCCTGGTCGCTTCTGTGGTGTTGAGAAGCGTGAGGTGGAGGCGGAATTCAGCTTGTACAGAGGAAGGGCGGCACTCTTCTTGGTCTTCACGTTGCTTGACAGAGGGGTAGCAATCGGGCCTGGGTTATTGACCTGGTTATTTGCCAAGCTTGCAAAAATTGTGGATGAACCGAAGGCTGTACTATCGTTCAGGCTGGCCGTGAGTGATTGTCCATTCTGTTGATTTTGCTGCGCGGGGTTGAAGATAGAGCTACCACCACCGAAAAGGGAGTTTTGTGGCTGTTGCTGCTGCTGTGGTTGGTTCAATGAGCCACCAAACATGCCTCCGGACTGTTGTTGGGGTGCAGTATTTCCAAACAAGCCGCCGCCCTGCTGCTGAGTTCCAGCGTTTCCGAACAGTCCACCGGGTTTTTGCTGATTGTTGGTTGAACCGAACAGTCCGCCTCCAGTGTTTTGTTGCTGATTCTGATTCTGGTTATTTCCGAAACCACCTCCACCAAAGAGACCACCACCAGCGGTATTTGTCTGCTGTGTATTGTTTCCAAACAGACTTCCACCAGGTGCAGCAGGTTTGGCTCCGAAAAGGCCGCCAGAGTTCTGAGTGTTCGTAGATCCACCGAAAGGATTTGTAGCAGCGGGTTGGGTGTTTCCAAACAAACCACCACCAGTGTTAGTAGCTGCGGGAGCAGCACCAAAGAGACTCGTTGCGGGTTTAGCTGCGGTGGAGCCGAACAAACCGCCACCAGTCTGTTGATTATTAGTTGCGCCAAAGCCACCGAAGCCTGTGCTTGCAGCAGGTTGCTGAGCAGCTCCACCAAATCCAGTTGTAGCAGGCTGTTGTGTATTTGTGTTGCCAAACAGTCCACCACTTCCAAAGCCACCAGTTGTTGTGGTAGATCCGAAGCCAGTGCTCGAAGCTGCTGGCTGGGATGTTCCAAAGCTGAAGGGAGTCTTGGCAGCATTGTTGTTACCAAAAAGCCCACCACCTGTATTTTGTGCAGCAGGTTGTGCTCCAAACAGACCGCCAGCTGGTTGAGCTGCAGGCTGGGCTCCAAAGAGACCACCGGTATTTGTAGCCGCAGGTTGTGCTCCGAACAGACCACCAGTCGCAGGCTTGGCGCCGAAGAGACCACTAGTTGTTGCAGTGCCGCCGAATCCAGTCGAGGCAGGTTGACTCGTACCAAAGCCAGTACTAGCTGCTCCACCGCCAAAAACATTTGTATTGGTAGTTGTGTTGGCACCGAATCCAGTTGATGCTGGCTGCTGTGTTGCTCCAAAACCTCCAAAGTTCGACGCGCCAAAGGCTCCTGGCTGGTTGTTGGAGTTGCCATATCTGCGGCCTTGGGCATAGTCTGCTAGGCGCAGTTCCTCGGGGGAGAACTTCTGGTAGGGTTGCTGGAAGCAGATGCTTTGGAAGGCATTCTGTTGGTTCGAACTGCTGTTCGGTTCCTTCTCAACGAATGGCTGGAATGGGACATTTCCTGTACCCTGACATTCTCCTGCACCAGTGGTTGTCAAAGCAGTCGATTGGGGGGCTCCGAATGCTCCTGTAGTTCCACCTCCAAAAGGAGAGCTCGTAGCAGCGGCACCGAAGGGGTTGGAAGCTGGCGCAGCAGCACCAAATGCAGGCTTGTTCTGACCAAACAGTCCACCCCCAGTTGTTGTATTTCCTCCACCAAAAGGTGAGGATGTAGTGTTCGTCGCTCCAAATCCACCAAAGCCTGAGCCTCCTGCCGTGGCAGTTCCACCCGATCCAAACATTCCTCCACTTGAGGCCGTAGTGCCAAATCCTGAAGGTTTCGCTCCAAAGGCATTGTTGTTGGTCGCACCAAATCCACCTGTGTTTTGCGACGTTAGCATTTGTTCTCGACCACCCTTTGTATTTGACAAGAGCCCTGGAGTAGCTCCCGACGATCCTTTGCGTTGGTCCATGTGTAAAAGATATCGTAGGATCTGCTATCGAAAGGAATGGGGACAGGCGAAGGTCAAGGTTTTGACAAGTAGGACGAAACAGCGCGGCGCGACGATGTATGCCAGAAAGTTCCAGCGCGGGAAATCGACATACCTCCAGATCCAAAGCCCCCAGTTGTTCCAGTTGCACCGCTGCCAAAGAGCCCGCCAGTGTTTGTAGCTCCAAAACCTGTGTTCGCGGTCGAACCAAAGCCTGTTTCGCACAGAGATCATTCGAGTAAGCGATGGATTCGCGACGTTTCCAAGGTTTCCCATCCAAGCCAGACACCAGCTCGCAGACATACTAGAAGAGTAAAGAGATTGAGGACATACCTGAAGTGGGAGGGGTGTTATTAGACCCAAATCCGCCGCCAGCTCCGAAAGCACTACTCTGCGTATTGTTGTTCTGGCCGAATCCGCCGAATCCCCCTCCAAACGACATCGTGCCTATGGGGGAGGTATCCGAGTATGAGGTTGAGTGTATGGGATCGCAGTAAGGAGCGCAGGTTACGTAGGGTCGATAGGAGACGCGATGTGTGATGTCGCGGGTGTAAAAACGGAGGACAGTCGCGCTCAATGACGAAGAAAGGCCGCAAACATTAGAATTGATTAAAGAAGGACGAGAATCATCTGCTTCGAAAAGGAAGATGAGGTTGGTGAAAGGGAAGACGGGGGGTCGTCGTCGTCGGCGGCCAGAATATTTTATGGGTAGGAGCTGGCTGGCAGTGCTTGAAGATGAAGTTGCTCGGCAGTGGCCAAAGCTAGCGCTAGCCAATCAGCGCGTCCATAAATTTGCGAGTGACTGATTCTGCTGCTGCCTAGGCGAATTTCCAGGCACTAAGGAGTGAATCGAGCACATTGGAGCATCCAGACCACCAGCTGCATTGTGATGATTGCTGCCTGAGGGAAACTATTCGCTCTGAAGCAACGTATGTCCACCTTGTGGTATCTTTTGAGTCACGTAAGGCTTTCTTTGCAATTATGACTATTTCAAGAATCTTCAATTCGGGAATTCCAAGATCCTTCCACGTTGTTACACAATTGTTAAACTACATCTCATTGGGCCAGAGTCTGCAAAGGGAAGAGGTACCTAAAGCATCTATGGTGTCATTTGCAGCGAGTGTACATTCACGTTGGATTTGAGATTCACTGCCTCTACTCTTTGTTGGCTTTGGCAAATTCAATCTCTTAGGTATCATCGTATCCCCAAGCTTTGCATGCTGGGATCGCGCATTGCGAATCAGTCGCATGCTCTGGATAGCTCCTTTACGGAGGTGCCAGGGCTAAAGTATGTCACCGCCTTTGGGTAGAACATGCGCTGCAACCAACTAGGCCATCAAGTTTCCCTGGTTCTGCCCAAGGCGGTGACATACTTTAGCCCTGGCACCTCCGTAGAGTGCTGGACGTGCCGCTCTTCACAATAAATTCCACGAAACGACGCTGTGGACAGCTCGAAATCAAACGGCCAATAGTTAGGTCAAGCAGCTGCGACAATGGACTCCTCATCCAAAAACACCAGCATTCCAAACTATTCCGCCAGCGTTGAGCCTCTGACTAACGAGGAATTGCCGATTCTAACGTTTGAGACCTTATCCCTGGATATATAGTCCCTGTTTAACAAAATACAGCTGAAAACTGAAAGGCCATATTCGGTTTCTTGTTTATAAGGTTAATCGTTGTGCTTGGTCTGGACTGGACTTCGCAGTACTAATCATCTGGTTTCTACTCTTCTTACGCTTTCTACTTCAATAGGGGGATGTAGAATCACGCCGGTATAACTAGGAGCTTCACCTATAGCCAGCGTCTCTGGAGACCCTTACCTGGCAAGAGCTAAACCGGTAAGTAGAATGATAGGTCAAGGATACTAGTGCAATCAGAAAGATTGTCACTCCTGCCAAAAAGTGTTCCCTTCAATAGTCTACTCTAGACAAAATAATAAAATATAATGAAAATAAAACCGTGCCTTGACCGGATACTTTATCGATGGAAAGCTCAGCTATGACGTTGCACCACAGCCATCACACACTATGCCACAAGACAAAGTACCAATACTAGTCTGCCTGAAGGAAATCATCCGCTTTGAAGCAATGCACGGCGAATGTCTGGTAGTTTCTGAGCCAGGTAAGGCCTTCTTTGCAAGAATGACTCGTTCTAGAGTCTCCAATTGGGGATATGTCTTCCAAGTTCTTTGACATTCTTACACAATCACCAAACTTATATCTTCAATATGCCAGAGTCTGCGAAGAGGAAGAGTCTCCTGCCACCAAGAGCAAAGACCAATGAATGTACTTCCACCTTCACATTGTAATCTCACTAAACCTCATTTCCGACGAATGTAAAAGTTCAGCATAATATGCGAAAACTATCCGTGCCTTCAAATAGAAGTTGACTGCAAGAAGTTCATTACGAGATTGGTAGTAACAACAACAGAGCCAGATCCCTGCACTAAACACTTCAGTACTGGAGAAATAACTCAGGAGAGCTTCCTGTCAAAAAGGAGCAAACTCAAGCTCAATCCCCCATGATTAAATGGGTTATTTTCTCACCAAATAATAAGTAGACCCTCTAAAACCCCAAAACAAATTTCTCATCTTTACACCAAACAAAGTCGAACCGTGACGACAACCTTGGCTTTCATACCTGACGCGCTAGCTAGCACCGCACGCGTAAATGGAAAGTCGCGTACTCTCCAAAGTACTGGGCCTAAATCCCAACCCCAGATCACATCACCCATCCATCAGATTTCTCAAAACAGACACACGAACACACCATAGCCAGCCCTACGACAAAGTACCTAGAATACAGTATAAACAGCAACAAACCCTACACTGCCCCGTTACGGCCCGACGAATCTCTCATCGACCCTCAGCGCACACCTAACTCTCCTCTTCATCCAAGCGCAACACACCGCAACACAACATCATGGCATCAACAGCACACCCCTCCTTCCCCCAACGGCCCTACTCCTCTACAGTCCACGGCAAACTCCCCGAGCGAGCAGCAAATGCATTCGGCGGCTCCTCCCATCCAGCAGGGCGAGATGCGGCGCGTGCAGAGCGCGAGAGGGCGCAAAGGGAGAACAAAGAGCCCGAAATACCACCCGTGACAGACGATCAAAAAGAAGAGATAAACGAAGCCGTACGTCTGACTATATACACACCTACATCTAAGCCTCCATCCCTCAATCCAATCCCAAATCCCAAATCAAAAGTGAGCAAGAACATCAACGCTAATCCGCAGCTACGTATCTACAGTTCACCCTCTTCGACCTAGACAAAGACCACCGAATCGACTACCACGAATTCAAAGTCGCCCTCAAAGCCCTCGGTTTCGACCTCCCCAAACCCGAGATCCTCACGCTCCTAACCCAGCAC
>JAFJYG010000666.1:0-30551 GCA_017366145.1 Cadophora sp. M221
CCCCTCTCCCCTCCCCAGAAACAAAAATGGTAATCGCTAAAGTGTACATCACACAAAAAATAAAAACAGATAGGAATTAGCGGGATTTATTATGCCTGGGGCTGCCCGCCATTGCTCTGTCTTAATGCCGAAGGGCCTTGGAAGCCTCTATCCTCAGCAGGGACGTCTTGCATTTCCATTGCCACGCCTTTGCCCTGGACTTCCTTCACCAGAGGGGCGGTACGCTTCCCTTTTCGTTCTCCGAAGCGCTGATCGCCTTCTTCGTACTTGCGCTTGAAGTTGAGGTAGGTTGGAGGCCGAGGCCGACATAGCACCACAAACCAGTTTTTGATGATGTTGCCTTGAGTGAACGGTCGGTGACGGTCTTTCTTGAGGAATTTGTGAGAATTAAGGTATTCCCTGGTCGTTTCACCACGACCCATGAGGAAGAGATGATAGATCATCAGAGCTAGAAGATAAGGAGTTCCGAGAGCACCGTAAATGACCATGGCGAATGGAACTTTAAAATGGTTTATCGCGGCGCCAAATGAGATGTTTTGCCGGTTCATGTACACCAGAATTTGGGCAAGACTTGCGCCAATAAGATACAGTCCCACAAGTGTACCTGATGAGACGAATGTGAAGAAGTATCGGTAGTTACGTCGGCCCACACAATTGTTGATCCAGACACAGTGGTGATCTTGGGTCTCGATGCAATTATCACAGATACGACAGTGATGGCCACGAGCCGGTCGCCAGATATTGCAAGTCTTGCAATATTTGGTTGGTACCTCCATGGCCGCTGTGGCGGACTGGGCCGACTTGATCATAGTCCAATCGTTTGTTGGGGGTGCTAGCCGAAGGGGATCCTCGTTCTCTTCAGCAGGTGGCATTGGGTGAAGGTTTCGGGGAAGAATCTAAAGAGAGTTAGCAAAGTCTATGTGATTTGGAAATGCTGATTTACCCCTGGATCAGAGATTGAAGCATGAATGAAAGACGACATCGCCAAGTAATAGAGGTAGGCGAAGATAATGGGGATCGCTGGCGAAATGTTGCCCCATAACCAAGGGGCCGAAAATACAAAGAAAAGTGCTCCAGGAATCGCGAATAGTAGTGCTGTAGCAATGTTGATAGGCCTATGCCGGGTATTCTGTAACCTTCCTCCCCAGAAGAAGACCGTGTTACCAGTGAAATACTCGTAATTACTACCAAGCTTTGGATTCTTGGGAACACTTTTTGGCGGATCAACTGGTGTCAAACCAGGTGAAGAGGCAATTGAAGATAACTTTTCCCTCCCTTGATTGCTTCGAATAGGACTGGTTGGTGCCGCATCGCCGCGGGTTGGTAGAAGGAAGCTAGAACGGAAAGACCGTGGGGATTTTGCAGGTGTTGCAAGTCCATTCCCATTCTTATAACTTTTGTCGATCGTAAGGCTGAGCCCTTTTGCGTTGGCTGGGCCTCGTTGCAAAGGCCTCACGCTGTCGGTCAGACTTCCAGTCGGATGGTGACCTTGTGTTGGGCTTGTATTGGCTGTTACTCTTTCCATGGTCTCCTGCTCAGTCATTTCCGTCCCTCTCGAAGGTGGTGCTGGTCCATCTGGATCATCTCCTTGCCTCGCTACCTGACTGGAATTGACGCTGCTCCTAACCATGCCACCTCCCTGAGAGAGACTCTCGCTCACGGTTTGTTGTGTCAAAGTAGGTGGTCTTGCACCTCCTCTTTGCGCTTGTAGCCTTTGCGAACTCATCGGACGAAAGAAGGCATGCGAAGTGAGGGATGGCACATGGGACCTGCCACTTTTCGGTCTCGGGCCAGTGATCGTAGACACACTTCCTCGTGCTGTACTGTTGAGCGAGGCATGCCCTCTTCGAGATGCTGGGGTTTGAGACCATGCGCCTCGCTGGGTCGAAACTCCAGTCAGGCCAGTCGTCGGCCTTGAAGCATTTGTTTGAACACTGCGTCGTTGACCCGGCTGCTGTCCAGTTGAGCCTGTTGCGGGGTCTGCCGCATGTTCTCTTCCATCCTCAGAGGCAATATCTGTCATCCGCGATGATAGAATACTCTCTACATCTCCTGCTTCGGAATTTGGGACATGGCTCGGTGGTTCGTCGATCTTCGGAGGCTGTGGAATCGTCGTTCTATTGTCTTGAGACGACATCGCCGCGGCTGAAGAGGGCTCCTTCTCTTCTCAAAATCCTATATCTCATAACATCCCTCAAAGTCTCGGACCGTCACAACACGCAGAGGAGAAGTTGGGTGGGTGAAGTCAAGTCTGGTTCGTGTCAAGGCTAGCGCGTTGAAGCGTGGAACGGAGATTAATCAATCACTCGCAGCGAGCGCGAGGAGAAACGCGAAAGAAGTGCTGGTGGTGATGAACTGAATCGAACGGAATGGAACGAAAAGGGTATTGTTGATGGTATTATTAATCGGTCGTAAGGAGTGTGGGTGAGAAAAGATCTGAGTTCTTCTGAGGGTTGGTCAGAGCAGAGCAAAAGCAAAGCAAAGCAAATCGTCGCTGCTGCCAAAGGGGGACGAGGCGACGGGACTTGGAGGCCCTGTCACCTCACCCACCTGCGGCCGGCCTGGTCTGCGCAGCGCAGCGCAGCCAGCCCATCCATCCAGCCAGTGCCATCGCCCGCTGCAGTGCAAAAGTCCAAGCGCTCTGCACGTCCAGAACACAGAATGGAAGTGCCGCTCAATTGGGCCAGCCACGCAGGGTCTGCGAAATTAACGGACCCAGGCACTTGGGAGGGGTGCAGGAATTCCTCGCCCTGTGATTTGGGGATGCATCGGCACGGAGTGACGGAGTGAACCTCCCATGACGTTTTTGTGTGATAACCAGGGAGATCATGCAGCAAGAGAGTGGTGATGCTGGACGTGTCGTTTCAGGGGGTCGGTTAGAAAGAAGCATCATGGGAACTCAGTAAACAATGGAGCGACCTGAAGGTTGGGATTGTGGCCCTGATATGAGGGTTGGTAGTGGGCAAACCGGGGAAATAGTTGAGTTGATCTTCGATGGAGTATCGGTAATAAATCTGGTCACAGTGACAATCAACCCTCGTCTTGAGGCAACCATTTGCGTGAGTTTGAATCATACTTTAACACGTTTCACTACTTGTTCCTTACTCTTGTCTTCTTACTATTCGTCGTCTGTCTTTCGTCGACGAGAATCATTACTTTTCTCTAATATCTCCAGAGCCATCCGTAACTCTCCTCCTTAACCAATCCTACATTCCGTTATACCCAAAAACGTTGATCAAGATTCTAAACTCCAGCAGGAAACACCGAGCTTCTGCACTGCATCAACTCCGCAACAAACAAAAGCTAACTTCCCTATGATATCAACCGCCTGGGGAGACAACCATGGTTAGGAACTTGGTCCGTGGCCGAAAAATATGTTAGACATCGATCGCTCACCTCCAATTTGCCCGGCGATGGGCAATCTGGGCTGCTGACAGTGAGAAGAACGGCAGTCTAGTATCTGCTCTAGGCATCGGGGTAGTCTGGTGACTCGACAACCGATTACGACCATCCGGAGCTCAAATTACTCCTCAAGCACATTCACGACACGCGTCCAAACATTGTCACCATGTGCCAGATATCAGAACTGGTTGCTATAAGCCTGGTCAGAACCATCAACTCAGCAGTTACGAGGAGAAGCGGGTTAGTAAATAAATCGACGAACGAGGAGCTTCCCAACTCACGACCGCGACTCTTTTTCGATAGCTCGCACGCACACATTTCGCTGATGTGTACAGTAGCATTTGACAATGACAGAGGAAATGCGTGAGATCTGCAACCTATTGATCTTAGGCACGCAGACGTATCGAGCAGGCGCCAGTCGTGTAAACTGCCCCTTTGCACGCTATCCACAAAGCCTTGGATAACTGAACACAGGTAAGGGACGAAGTAGGTGCAGGATCTACCGACGATGAAGAAAAGAGGGGATAGCAATCGTCAGTTAACACCCCAAGCATTAGGGCTTAAAAGTCCATGTACCCTCAGCGCATGAGTACCATGGGTTGAGCTTGAGCTCGCCGGTGCTTGGAAAGATGATAAACCAGACTTGAAGCTGTAATGCAATCATTTGCGTATTCTTCAAGCATTTTCCGGGGAAGTGAATACTTGGGCGGTATTTTCTCCCTGTTCAAGGTAACCTCGTCGAGCCAAAGGCGCATTTTTCGAACAGCAACGTCTGACTTCCGCTGAATATCCGATATTTTCCAGTAACCAAGATTTGGTAGCGGCATAATACCTAGGAAAAACATCATGACAAGCCCAGCAGCCCATAAATCCCCAGGACGGCCCCTCATAGAAGAAATGATGAATTCCGGTGGTATAAGCATGTGTCACGATGCCCCGTTATAGAATTTCGATGGACGACGCCGAAAAGCTAGATCGAAAATACAACCTGGAGACCATACCGCGGATACAGAGGGAGAAGTTCTGCGACCTGATCGTTGATGCTGCGAAAGGCACAAAACCTGCGGGCGTTGAGCATAAAGTAGCGAAAGTTATGGAGGAAAAGACCACTCTATCCAGGGCGAAGTTCGAGAAGGCGACATAAAAGATCATGCTCTCGGGTCCCCGTTGTTTTGAGGATGCACAAAAACAGAATGAATTTGGGGCCTCGCTTTCGCAACAACACACTCTTCACGAATATGTGGCCCTGGTTTCCAATTGTGTTTGTGACTTGGTCAAGGAAGTTCACGAGCTTAGAGCGAAATTAGGGGCAGGAAGCAAGAAACAGAAGTCATCAAAGGGATCGGCAGCGCGCTTCACAGTCCTGTGTCTCAAGTTGTCCCCCTTGAACAGGCTTTCCCTACCACGCTTTGTGTCAGTAAAAGCATTCCTGCTTTACTTCACCTTACCCCCATCCTTCTTGTCATCCCGAAAAGGTCGAGGCGGCGACTAGGACACAGCATTTAGAGGTAGAATGGCAGCCAAAGCAGGACTTAGTCTAACGGACGGCGCTCTTCAGGATGGTGGCCATCACTTCTCAAACTAAGCTACTAGTGTAAAGAAATCTAGCTATCGCCACAGACTGCTGGAGAGTTAGCTGGCGCTACTTTTCTAGTTAAGCCATACTTATTGATTCTCTAGTAATATGAGAGCGTACAAGGATAATCACGAGTGAGTAGACCCCCCCCCTCTTCTTTTTGATGGTTCCAATCTCGCCAATCCCACCAAGTCAGTCTCAACCACCTCTTTACCTAGTATCTCCTGTGATTCTTTTCCCTAACGCAGCTGTAAGGTCTCTCGTAAAACGCCCTCCTTCCTCCATCAACACTAGAAACCTATCTTCCTTTACTATCGTCTCAAACACGCACACCACAAAGTGCACCACCATCCTTCTCAAACCATCTGTGTCCTACCCAACGTTGTCATCACGAGAATTATTACTACACTAGCTGAATTAAGCAAGATCGATTACCTTTCCCATTTGACCTGTAACAACCTTAAAAGAACAAAGCGCCTAATAGAATTAACCAAGAGCTAACAAACGCAAATCGGCCATATCATACATCTCGGCGAAAACATATACTTGAGCACGACAAAGAAGCGAGCCATCGTTGTTCTCGCCTTCGTCTAAAGATTCGTTTAGTCGAAAATTTGAGCTAACCACCGAGCACCTAAGTTGTTAAAATTCGCCCCAAAGGATCTGCGAAGGTGCTCCAAAACCCCGTCATCCACATTATCCACAAGATACTTCAACGTCATCACGACTAGCAAATGCAAAACCGCTCTTCTTCTACTTTTTCTCCTTTTGCTTAGAAGCCGCGAAAGCTCCTTCCTGTACCTAGTATGGGAGACTTTCCTCCATCGAAGTTGGAACTAGCTAGCACAAGCTGCTGCTGTGCCGGCATGTAGTCCCCTCTGTAAGTATACTCGTAGAACCTCATAAAGGTTTGTTCGTCGACATCCTCTAGTGTTACAACTTCGTTAACTGCCTTACGCATCGAACCGTTCGTCATAAGTGGGGCCGAAAAACTCTCCACTACAGTAGTATGCAGGTGGATCGTGTACAGCTTGCGGTCCGGGCCGTCAGGACCTCTGGGCCTGCAAGAAGCTTGAATGAGAAGTCTTATCACCGCAAAAGTCGATCTCTGTTGTGGTTAAGCTTAGGGCAAGGACATATTACTTATTAAAGCTGACCGCCATCTTGAACTCCGATCGATACGTTTTCTCTCCTCAAAAATGGAGAGGGGGCATCAAATTCTGGTTGCTGGTGCAGCATGTCCAAGCCGCAACCAGCTACCCCGCCGTCGTCGTGATGCCTGGGTTATCAAAGCTACCTAGGTAGGCAGCGTAGGTTGACTAAGCAGTTGCTGTAGCACAAGCGCCTTGCAAAAGGGGCACGCCGTCATTTTTGTTATTCGCTCTCTTTGCCGTCTAATATAATTCCCGTTGATCATACTTTACTCATATTCGGATTCTTTATTCCTGACCTTGAACCGCCCTCATGTTTTCGGCTACTGCTGAATGCGAACGCTGTCGAGATGGAGATCTGGATAACCATTGGGATCATCGGACAAAAGAGACATTCCAAACGATGTACGACAGAGTGAAGTCTCTCCTCGACAACAAACCCCGTGAAGGGAAGAAAGACTTGCAAGGAGCGATGCGAGAGCTGTTGGCAAAGCACATCGGTGATTAACTCTACTCTGTGTATCGTGAACTCAAGTCTTACCAATTCGGTTTCTCTCCTAGAACGCGCAATCAATCGACAAATTGTCCTGTCAAAAGCTATTTTCGTGGGGTCGAATCTCTTCCCCCAAAAAGACGACCCGGGTGCGCCAAATCATTTCAAGTGGGCCTTCAACAACTATACGGGCTTCCCTCCAAACAAACTGAGTTTGTGGAGCCCAACCCAGATTCGAGAGTGTTTCGAAGCTCTTGAGAGTGGCGAATTATACATTGAGGACTTTGAACAAGCACCAGACCTACATGGAGCTAAATTTCAGCTTGTAGGGGCCGCGGAAGATGCATTCAGAAAGCATATATGTATGTCTTGGTTGCTGTCTATTCAACTGCAAATTGCTGCTGATAAAGTATGCAGTGAAACATACTGGCAGACCCGTGAAGGATCTTCAAAGGTGTCTCGTTGGAGACGGTTCTGCCGGTCTTAGAGGTTGGAAGTGGGATTTTGAATGGCGAGAAGAGTTTCACAAATTTCCACATCAGAGATTGCTGTGGAAATGGAGTGACAAAGATTTGAAAGCTTCTATAGATGTATTGAAAAACGGATCTCTGAAGCTCGTTCGAATTGAGGTGAGTCGGCCTGTAGACCTTGAAACAACTGGCCGTAACCGCTTGACAGAGCCTGCGATCAAGTTCCTCGTCAGCGTCTTGCGAGAAGTCTTCTAAGAGAGATGCCCAAGATACGAAAGCTGCACGATGGCGTGATAATTCGATGGTTCCTGGCTCAGATGATGAAGATGACGAGGAAAATGAGCCATATAATGATGCCGAGCATGATTACGACTTCAACAGCGGAAGCACTGTGGTTGTGGACGGGGGGGCCAACACCGGCGACTTCGAAAGTTACTTGCCTATGACCTACGAGTTGCTGAAATATCCTGCAAGGCTTACAAAGCTACAACTGAAGTTGTCAGAGCTACAAACTTTGAACAACACCCTACAGAACAGCAATACAACCCTGAGTATAGAGATTGATGATACGAAAAAACAGCAGAAGTCGACTACCTTGAACAATGATCTCTTGTTGGAAAAGCTCGAAGAAACGAAGGCGAAATGCGACGATTTGGGGCGAAAAGACAAGGAAACGACAAGGAAATATGCCGGTTTGGAACAGCAAAACGAAGAACTGAGAACGAAATGCAACCGTTTGGAGCGGGAGAACGAAGAACTGAGCAGGAAATGTGCTGCTTCGGAACAGAGAAAAGAAAAGGCTGAAACATTGGCTTACAATGCCATAGCTGAGTCGAAGACTACATTGGCAAAGTGCGATGCCTTAGCTGCCCAGCTCCGACAAGAAAATGAGAGCAATAAAGTGTTGGTCAAGGAACTGCTGCCAGGCATTGAAAGAAGTCACTCTCCTGTTCTCGAAACATCAAACAACCCGATCGAGACACCAGATCAGGCCGGGCATGAAGAATCCCCTCGCAAAACTCACGCACAGCCTTCCAATGCTCAGGCAGCTTCGAAGATCAGCCAATATCCGTACTTAGGAATTGTTGCGCGCAGTCGACCCTATAAGCCTAGTCTGGGTCAGCAAATTGCTACACGTCCTACACGTCCTACATATCTTACACATCCTACACATCTTACACATCCTACACATCGTGCACCCATCCTGAATCCAAACAACCGCGTCGGTGAGAGCGATTTTGCAGATTTTGAGGCAGAAGGATCGGGAGCAGGAGGAGGTGGGGTTGGGGGTGGGTGACGAGGAGGATGAGCATATTGGTGAGAGTGTGAGGTTGAGCGCTCGGGCTGCAAGGGGGGTGGATGGAGAGCATTTCTGAACAAATTCGGGACTCATAATAAAGATCTAAACCGTTATCAACGGCTTTGTGACGGGAGGTTACATCGCCGTTTAGATTTATTACGAATCGGACCTATCCCTTAGTTATTGCTAGTGTAACGCACCAAGGTAGTCATAGAAGAAAAGGTCCCATGCACGTGATTGATACCGAAAGTAAGGAGGTACGACTGAAGAGAGGGCTTAACGCGGCAGCGAGGTAGTATACCAAAGTCTGAATGCGTTTTCCATATATCCCTTGGGGGGCGCCAGAAGCCAGCGTTTAATTGGCTCAAAATGCATGGGACTCTGTATGTTAAGGGCCTTTTTCAGTTGTTCTGACTAGAGGTGTAGTTACATGAAGGATGTGTTGACTTCAATTTGATGGGGTCTTACTGAAGATAATTATGAGCTTCAATTACCTACTTACTTTCTTACTTCCTTACTTCTTGCACCTTCTGCCTCTCTTCAGCTTACGATAGGGGGAGTCTGAGGGGTGGGCACCTCTCAGCAAGGCACCTTGTAAACGTTTTGCAAGTGCCCAATACTTGACGTATTATTGGATTAAGAAGTGTATATTGCTTTCCTCCATCACACCCCTCCCCTCTCGTCGTTCCTGTCGCCCATTTTTGTCAGTAAACATACCGCCACAATTAAACGATTTGCCTGTATGGATGCGAAATGGCAGACTTGAGGTTTCATCAAATCTAAACCCGAGCGTGGCGGGATAGATCGCGGAGGTGGAGGCAGCAGACTCCTCTGGAGTCGTCGGCACGGCAAATGTACACATGTCAAGAGGGTGGCGCCGGGTGATAGGCTCAGAGCTCACTGCTTCCTCATTGAAATCTTTCTGGGGCGCGCCTCGGTCGAGAGCTTCGGCGGACAACTTGAGAGTCAAGCGTGCCACCTAGGCTGAATTTGTTGCGCCGTATGCTCTTCTTCACTCGCGTACTATCATTCAGCACTAGCCTAGATTCCGCAGAGCCTGATTTTGTTTTTGGTGCTTTTGACGCACGGAAGGCTCGCTGAGAGCGAACCTTCGAAGGCAGAGCAACAGAACTTGAGGTTTGTCTTGGCTTCTGGGTTGAAGATGCCTCTTGAATAGTTGGAGGACATGTTTTGCTCTTTAGGAGTGTGTGGTTCTCTCCGTCGTGTCTCTGCCGCTTCGAAGCTGGTTCTTCATTGGGGTAGTCAGGGCGATTTCGATTGAGACTTCGCTGGCTTCTGCCGTTCCCTGCTGCCGAGTGGGTTTTGGTCACCTTAGCTTGGTTTAACTCGAGTTCGATCAAGGGGACCTGCTGTACCATTCATCACAGTAAAATACTTTGGCGGCTTGCATCATTGCTGGCGTTCTTGTAGTCCCTCGTCTCATTATGGTAACCACTAATAAGTTTCCGTCGTCTACTGGCCCATTGTAGCGTCTTTGTTACCGTGGCTATTTTAGACTTGGCTGTAGATAACTTCCGTTCTAACTGAGAGAGACCTTGTTCGGATTGACCTGAAGATTGTGCTTCCAGGAGGATCTTTTCTGCTGACTGCACAGCTGATGTCACAGACTCAAGGGCTTTGATAGCCTCGCTTTTTTCGTGCTTCATCTGAACCTTAATTCCAAAAATCCATAGAGATTCCTTTGTTTCAGAAGGTTTGAGGACTTTCGCGTCCACGAGCTTCTTCCAGGCTTCATCATACTGCTTCTGTAGACGCTTCATAATCTTTGCGTATTGGTCGTACGCCACGTACTCAAAGCCTAAATACTCAATCCACGTCGTCAATTGGTCTGGTCGGTCCTGGTCCTCATTCAGCTGAAATGTCCGCTCAAACTCGTGTCTTGCCAGATTCTTATGTAGCTCTCGCTGGTATCTATCGAAGCGGCCTTGCTTTGCCGGACCAGGTGGGAAGACACTCCCCGCCTTCAGGGCATTGTCTGTTCTCATCCGTCGTTGCGACTTGCGAAACTCTTTCCATCTCCCCAACTGCTCCCCAAACACCATCCAACCGTACTCGTCATTGGGGTTGAGGATAGATGGATTTCAGAACGACAAGATCTCATAATTTTCTTCTAGGTTTCTGGCGGCAGCATAGCCAAGACTGATCGGGTGTGATGGACGGCCGCTGTCATTTATGAGTTTATTGTAGCTCTCCTTCTCCTTCTTGAGATTGTTCTGATAGTGTTTTTGATAATTTCTCTCGTCGCTTAGGTCTATAGTTGTTGTAAGAGAAGATGACCGAAGCCGTGGATCTTTATCCACGGGTTCTTGTACAAGGCGAGCGGAGACGTAGTTCAGATCGATGGGGCAGGACGGGGCGGTATCGTTCGCGCCTGTTCGTGACCTGCTATGGCGATTTGAAAATGGCATAGAGAATACGAACGTGCAGTATTGTTACCTTAATCTCTGGATCTTTAACATTAAGACATCTGTACTTTAAACGTTAGCGATATTGGCGGGCCATAAGCATCAGAAAATCCTAACCTCCCGTTAGCCTCTAGGTACTGGTCAAGCTCTGTGTCGCTATAGACAGCTACATCGCGAGTGAACAATTTCGAAGTTTCGGTTCGAGCGGATGCTATTGCTTTTGGTGTAAAAGGGGCAGGTCGAAATGCGGGGGAGCTTGAAGATGGGTCGGTCGTTCACAAAAGCGCGGGGAACGCTCTCAGATCAACAGAAATTCGAATCATGAAGATTTGTACCCCAGGCATCAAGCCGCACGCTCCATGTTTGTCTCAGCCGCCCTTGGAAGCCTTGGAAGGTCTGAAGGCCAACCATCGCGCGGAAATAATGAGGAGGTGAGGTGTCATCAGATGGCATAGGCGGCAGCTCGATTGGACTCCGAAGCCTATAATAATGAAGAACGTTTGTGTCGCTTCCATGTACATATACGGGGGCACTCCCCCCAGATGTCCCTTCAGTAACCATTCTACCATATGTCATTGAGAGAGACGTCTTTTGGTGATGGAAGACCCGAACCTGATTGCCTGCTTATATCCTGCGAATAAAGAGACAAAAGCCGCTATGGGTATGTCCAAGAATAGTGGCCGATACATTCCAGCGCCAAGACCATCCCCGTCAGAGCGTGGCAGCCGAGAGTCAACAGTCTCAGTGGAGGACGAGGATGAGGACAACGACCTCAAGTCTCAGCCGCGCCTCCAACTCACCTTCGACCCAGGACCTAAGGCTGGCCATGGGATTACTATTGGAACCCATAGAAATCGCTGCGATATTGTTTTACCAAAACTGTGGAACATTAGTGGGCTTCACTGTGTCCTCCCATTCGATGCACAGCGACGATTGATCTTGAAAGATCTTTCAAGGAACGGAACTATCGTTGAATACAACGGGCAAGGAGGGGATAAACGTCGAGTTTTGATCACATACGATGGCAATGGACTAGAGAAGCATCATCACTTTACCTGGATTCTCAACGGGGGCGAAGTACCGCACGCCGCCAAAAACATCGTCATTCAAATCAGTCAAATCAAATTTCGGATCATCGTCGCTAGCCATGAGATATATTACGACCTGTATCATGACCACGTTGACCGATTCCTCCGCGAGGCAAACGCGAATAACAAGCTTCCCCTTGGTGCACTCGGCATTCAGAGTACGACTTCAACCGCACAACAAAGTGGGGCTTACACTCCCACTCAAACACCCATCTACATCAACTAATGGAAGCTTGGCAGTGGTGCATTCTCGATTGTGAATCGTGTTTGGAATGTTAGTGCTGGGTTTGTGTATGCTTCCAAGGAGTTCTTCAACATGAAAGAATCAGCGAGGAGGGAAGCGAGTGTTATAAAACAGGTTTTGCAGCTCTCAAATGTTAGTTCCCCCTTACTTTTCTATAATGTCCCCTTGCTAACTTAGTATTATAGGAGCATATTGTACAGTTTTGTTGTTTTGGTTGAAAGGCCGACGCCTCGGCTGATACTCGAATATCTTCCGCTTGGAAATTTGGACGATCAACACAAACAGCAACTATTTTCAGATCAAGAAAGCTTGACTATTCTTTGTCAAAGCCTTGATGCTTTAACCTCCGTTCATCAAGACGGCGTTGTCCACCGAGATATTAAGCCAGAAAACATTCTTGTCCAATCTCGAAACCCACTTCACTTAAAGTTTACAGACTTTGGTCTGTCGAAGGCTACCGCTGATCTAAAAACCTTCTGCGGGACACATCGTTACTTTGCGCCCGAGATATACACCACCCGCCGTGTTATATACTACACAAAGGCTTGTGATATCTGGTCGCTCGGCGTCGTTGTCTTTGAATACGCCTACGGGCCCCTTCCAAAATCGAGTAGCATCGGATTGCGTTGGTGTGAAAAAATCATTCGGCAAGTCAATGATTGGGATTCTGACGACTTGGTCGATTTCCTTGCAGCCGCAATGTTGATCATAGAACCAGACAGTCGACTTCCAGCTAGGGAGTGTTGGAAACAGGCATTACAGCTCTCTGCTCCGTCCCAAAGCCGCTGCCTAACTCCAACTCAAGCATCTTACCCCGTAAGCGTTTTGCAGGATGCATCTGACCCATACTCGGCCATGCCTAGTGCATCGCCCACCGAAGTGGCGACTTTTATTGCGAGAGAATGTATCGAAGGTCGGGACCTAGTGCAGGGGACTAACACGGCGTCATCGCAGGCGGTAGATCACTATTTGATTGATTGCGGCACTGAAGAGCCAGAGCCGGAAGATTAACAGAACTTGGAAAATTTGTTAAAAGAGGTAAGTAAGTTTCTAGCGTCTAATTCTGCGCAAACTTGGACGGCAACTGGCAGATGATTCTAGCTTCAATCGCAACTAATTGATAGTAGAGGGGAACTTGGGACCGGAAAATAAAGCGAAAGAAGCGGGTTAAAAACGGATTCGATTCAAACACCGCGGGAAAGGCGATCAAAAAAGTCCTGCACACAGCACACGACATTCTTCATCGGTCCGACGATTAAAGCGAACACGAACGAAGGAACACGACTAATATCTACAATATCGTAGTGTTGATGCTACGGACTTCCCCTCATTAAATTGGTTGCGGGATCTAAATTATGTTGGGTCATCTGTGGCTGCCTTAGGTGAGGATGTGGACGAAGAGATTAAGATGAGCAATTGTACACCGTTCCATTCTGAGAGCCTTATTTTACTACGCCTATTTGACTTTGTGTATGAGTAGAACAATAGCCACATGCCCCCACTTGTTGATGCAAGAGAGCCTTTTGCTCATGAGCCTGAGGTCGAAAGTCTCGGAACTGGTTAGCCACGCAATATTGGACGGGCAATACTAAACACCAATTCCAGTTATCCAGAAGTGTGCACAATACATGACGATCAAGCCAGCTCTCCTGGCTGGTTCGAAAACCGAATAGACGACAACGACGCATGGCATATCAGTCGTACTCGCTAGGAGTCTGAAGCTCAGTTGGCCGAGCAAACTTTCAGGCAGACAGGTTTGCTTGGCCCAAGATATGTTGATCGAATTATTGAGAGATATATGGTACGTTCATTTAATCTTCCATGTAATAAAGGATCACAGGGCCTGACCAAACTAGAATCCGGAGCAAATACACGAACACAGTTTAGGAAGCGAGGAGAATACATCGATATATCGATCCCTGGGCGGCTCGCGAGCAACAGGTATCCGAGCGCAAGAAGACATTGACCACTCGCGCCATGATTCGCCTAGACCACGAATCTGTAGCGCCAGGGTTTAATCCAGAGCCTGAAATAGGTAAAGCTAGTTCTGAGCTGCCACACAAAGTCGTTGGACTTGCAGAGGATTCCGATGCCGTCACTACCGTGCCAGAATCTACGATAATCAACCATCTCACAACAAAGGATATTGTGCCGATCATAAAGCAAGTCCCACCAGTTCTACCACATGGTTTCTCCGCGATTGAGTGGAATGGCTGTTGGGTTTTACAACGGGGCAGGGACATTAACATTAGGCAGGCAATTTCGGCGGTTGGGTTGAAAGGGCGGTATCGGGAAGCTCACATTGTGAAGACTAGATGTTATTATCAACATGGCAGAGGATACTGCAGGATGTATGTGCTTCCAGATTACGCACGGCAGTTACTAGGAAGCAAAGGCACCGATCTAATGCGCCAACTATACCCTGCGGAGAACCAAACAACGCAATCCGTGCAACGACCCCATGGCGAAGTAGCGGCCGCAGGATGTGGATCTAGAGATACCAAGTTTGACCACACTGGGTCTGAGACGGAAGCAGCGGATACTTGTAACACGGTGGCTAAGAAGACTCGAAGACATTTGAGCGAAGCACATCGCGCTACTCTAGAGACTGCATATCAGCGCAACCCCAAGCCAAAGAAGACAGGGAATGCGGAAATGGCCACGCAGCTAGGACTCGAGAAGGATGTCGTTGATGTGAGCTTATTTAGCAAGGCAGTATTTCCGTACGTGCTAACAGGTGCTGCCTTATAGAAATGGCTCCAGAATCGACGGTTCAAATCCAAACATATAACTGCATAGGCATGTAGGTGTCAGACCGAATTAGGGCTGGGATCCTAGAACACGGAAGGTCGGGAAGGGAAGCAAGTCAGAATTGCCAAATGTTCTTATCCAATGAAACTTCCATCATAAGTGGTAAGACTGTCCGTGGCATCTTCAAATGATATACTTTCTGGTGTTTATTTTTACAGTCCAACCATAGTATCAGTTTTGTTCAAGGCAGAGGTTTATTAATCCCTGTGAGGCGTATGTGTATCTTGTCACCTCGGACTTTAGGTGAGTCCAAGAGAAATATAGGCAGGTGGTGGGGTATCGAGAGTTCAAAACGAGCATTCGCAGCAATACAACCCAGGACCCAGCAACCCTCCTTCCGAGTAAGTCTGTCCTAAGGTCTCCCCTTCTTTGCTGCACCAACGGATCTCGAGTATAAGAATCCAATGATTCCCTCCCTCTGTTCCATCTCATTTCTCTCCATCCCGCTATTTTTCTTTCCTCTCCATATCTGAAGAACCCTAGAATATTTCTGTTGTACCTACCGCCGCGAACCCTAGCCACAATGAACCTTAGTTTCGTGCTCGCATATAATGCTTATAAGAATGAGGAGGCTAATATCGGTCTGTTTCAATAGGATAATTCCCGAGGTAAGAGCCCTAGAATATGCATCGTGATAGCTATATACCAATTAACAATAATCGACGACTCTGATTCTGGAACGGGAGCGCGAAGGCAGCTCTGTTAATAGCCAAGTTACTATGCAGGGATGGGCGCAACGCAAGTGACCCGAGTTAACTTCAAAGTGGTACACAGGTAACTAAAATGTAATGTTTTCTTGGGAAACGTCCACAGAAGTTAACTTCTGTCAGATGCACTCCAGAAACAGGCAATCAGCCAGCTGTCAGAAGTGGATTGAGAGGCTCAAAAAGGGAGACCGGAAGTCACTAGATGTACACAGAAAAAAAAGGACAAAATATGAATATCAACAAAGGGATTAAACTTATGCAAAAGGGTCACACTGCAATCATATTTTAATGGATTTTTGTTGGAAGAGTTGACAGCCGTGAATTTGTTTGCGATGTCGTCCAAAACCTACTAAGAAGAAATGCCCCACCCACTCTCAGGCATTAAGGCTACAACAACCAGCAACTTGAACGGGTCGGCAAGCTGCTTGAGATTATCGAACCACTCATCCCCAACCCATTCAAACCACGAAACAACACAACAATCACAATGAGACCAACCCTCGTCAGATCAATGAGACCAACTCTCATGAGAGCCGCTGCATCTGCAGCCAAAGCTAGCGAAGGCAATGTCCTGAACAAGGGAGCGAAGAGGGACCCCGAACTCTACGTATGCGACCATTGGAAGAAGAACATCGTACGGTCAATTCAATTGCTAACCCACCTCCTTAGATCCTTTTGGCCGTCATGTCTGGTGCTTTCGGTCTCGCAGGATTCTATTTCGGTACATCTCCCAATCCCATCGACGATACTTAGGACTCAATTGACCTTTCTGCAGGCCGGAAGCCCACTTCATCGACATCTGAGACGAAGGTTAGCATTGCTGCTGGAAGCATGCCATGGCAAGGAGAGTCCACCGAGGGCGACAAGGCCAGAGGTGACTACAAATACCAATACCACCCAGGTGGAAACCCGAAGAACCCTCCCAAGGATGCACCAAGCGCCCTGCACAGCGTTATTGTGCCAAACGTCAACTTGCCAAAGGTACGGAACTTTCTATATTGTTGAGTGCTGGGCTGTGGGGGAAATGGGAGCTATCGAGGTTATTGAAGAGTCCAGTGAACAGCCTATTTGGTGTTCTGGAAGGGAGTGGAAGCCCATGTTGATGAAGAGTTTGCCAAACACTTTGTCCAAGTCTACAGGATCTCCCAATAGACCTCTAGTCTTCTAGCGGGAATCGGACTGAAGAAAGGGCATGACATCGCGTTCACCGGAATGCCGGTTTTCTGGTCTCTTGTTAGATAGAGGGTTAGGAGGATGTTTTGACTTGCACGAGAATAACGAGCTAAAAACACTGCTAACATGGAATTTTCTAGGAGCTACACGAGAAGTACAACAAGTGGGGCAAGGATGGTTACTAAGGATGGCTACTTGGGAAAGTCAATTGGATCATCACTGGATCATTAGATTGTGGTTGCGCGGTGGATTGTTGTATTGTAGATAAGGTGCATACACATTGCTTTACGAGAGAGTTCCAACAAGCTTTCAATATTGAAACAAATTATTATGATGTGATAGTGATTTCTTCTGCAAGAGCATAGTGAGTAGAGTCTAGTTTGGGAGAAGAATTTAGTGTGACAGTCACAGCTTGGAAGCTTTCCTGCTCTCAGCTATGGTGTGAGAAAGAAGGGTGTATTTCGGCTAGGGGGTGTATTGAACAGGATAAAATTCTGCAACCGTGTCATAATGATTGTGATAGCATCTTTATATTCATCATTATTGTAATTGAAAATTTCCTTGCTTAAATTTTCTATATTTGCTCTTTTCCTGCACTCTACGAAGGAGCTCTCAGCCTCGTCTCCTAGCTCCCGCAACGCTTAACTCGATTCGGAACTGCGATGTTTCTAAATTTAGTTGAAGCTCTTGGACTTTTCTCCACGAACTTTGTTTCGACGCGATCTGATCATTGTGAATGATAAAAGAAGGATGAATATGCTGTGAATTGATATATACATGATAGTAATATTAAGATTAATTGGTGGTTGAAGGTCTAAATTGGGATTTCAGGACTTCCATGTGCCATCAGCCTGTCGCGCCCCGTCAACTTTCTCAGCCGATCTGGCTTCATGATAAAAAGGGATGGATACGGGCACTTTTCTCCTTTCCATAAGCGGACTCACGCCCAACTCTTTGACCACCAGTCCATCGCCTTCATCTTCGATGCTGCACTTTTAATTCTGTTGCGACTTCTTCTTTACTTTCTTTTAGGGACTGGACTGACTGCGACTTTTACTTGGGTCCTGGGTGTATCTCAGGAGAAACGCGTGGGCCATAAAGCCCCATCCGGACCAGCCTCTCTCTCCTCGTCCTACATTACCTTACCATCAACACCTCTGCCAACATGGCTCGTCCTACGAAAGCTGGCACGCCAGCGCCTGCGAAGGTCGCTCGAAACCCAGCATCTCAGACAATCGTGAAGAAGTCCGACGATTACACCTCCGAGGGTGTTGAGGACAACGATGTCTTCCTCCTGCCAGGATCCGACTACCAGATCATGGTTGGCGTCACATTTCTGGCTGCGGTAGTCAGACTATTCAGAATATACCAACCCAGCAGTGTGGTATTCGATGAAGTTCAGTACGTTTCTGCAAGTAACAGAAATTCTGGTCAATTGCTAACGTCTGCGCAGCTTTGGTGGATTCGCATCGAAATATATTAAGGGCAAGTTCTTCATGGACGTCCACCCACCGCTCGCAAAACTACTTCTCACACTCGCTGGATGGTTGGCTGGATTCGATGGAGAGTTTGATTTCAAGGACATTGGAAAGGATTATGTTGAACCTGGTGTGCCATACGTGGCCATGAGAATGTTGCCAGCCTTGTGCGGTATCTTCTTGGTCCCAACCATGTTCTTGACCCTGAAGGCTGTTGGATGTAGAACTTGGACCGCAGCAATGGGTGCTTTGTTGATCGTTTTTGGTGAGCAAATTGCGTTCCTATTTGGTGGCATTGGCTAATATACTTTCAGAGAACGGTCTCCTTACCCAAGCACGTCTGATCCTCCTCGACTCCCCTCTTATGATTTTCACTGCTTTCACCGGCTTAGCCTTTACATCTTTCACAAACCAACATGAGCTGGGCCCCGCGAAGGCTTTCCAGCCAACATGGTGGTTTTGGCTGGCCATGACCGGTCTTGGATTGGGTGCAACAGCCAGTGTGAAGTGGGTTGGTTTCCTCACAATCGCATGGGTTGGAGTCTTGACCATCTTGCAACTTTGGGTTCTGCTCGGAGACGTGAAGACCGTTACCCCTGTAAGTCCCGAAACTATCCCAGATCAGGGATCTTGCTGATCATTATAGCGCATTTTTGCCAAGCATGTTGTATCGAGAGTCTTCTGCCTCATTGTTATTCCAGTCACATTCTACATGGCCATGTTCGGAATCCACTTCCTTTGCTTGGTTAACCCAGGTGATGGAGATGGATTCATGAGCTCTGAGTTCCAAGCCACGCTTAACTCCAAGGCCATGCAAGATGTCCCAGTCGATGTTGCTCTTGGTAGCCGAGTCAGCATCAGACACCACAACACTCAGGGAGGGTACTTGCACTCGCACAACCTCATGTATCCCACTGGTAGCAAGCAGCAACAGATCACTCTTTACCCCCACAAGGACGAGAACAACGTCTGGCTCCTTGAGAACATGACCCAACCTCTTGATATCAACGGAGAGCCAATAAACGGATCTCTCGCTTGGGACGCTCTTAGCCCTCCTACCTTCATCAAGGATGGTGACACCCTCAAGCTTTTCCACTTGACCACTAGCCGTCGTCTTCATTCCCACGATGTCCGACCCCCCGTTACAGAGGCTGATTGGCAAAATGAGGTTTCTGCCTACGGCTACGAAGGATTTGAGGGTGATGCCAATGACTACTTCCGAGTTGAAATCATCAAGAAGATGTCAGATGGCGAAGATGCCAAGCAACGCCTCCGAACGATCCAGACCAAGTTCAAGCTTGTCCATGTTATGACTGGATGCGTACTTTTCTCTCACAAGGTCAAGCTTCCTGAATGGGCATCTGAGCAACAGGAGGTCACTTGTGCAAAGGGAGGAACTCTTCCAAACAGTGTCTGGTATGTGGAGCAAAACGAGCACCCTCTTTTGGGAGCCGACGCAGAGAAGGTCAACTACAGAAACCCTGGCTTCTTTGGCAAGTTCTGGGAGTTGCAGAAGGTAATGTACCACACCAACGCTGGACTTGTCGAATCTCACGCCTGGGACTCTCGCCCGGATTCCTGGCCAATTCTCAAGCGTGGTATCAACTTCTGGGGCAAGGACCACCGCCAAATTTACCTCATTGGCAACCCAGTTGTTTGGTGGACATCCACCTTGGCAGTTGCAGTTTATGTCATCTTCAAGGGTTTGGCTGTTCTCCGATGGCAACGAGGCTTCAAGGATTACAACAACGTTATTTTCAAGCGCTTCGACTATGAGGTTGGCACAATGGTTTTGGCGTGGGCTTTCCATTACTTCCCATTCTACCTTCTCCAGCGTCAGCTATTCCTCCACCACTACTTTCCAGCTCTCTACTTCGCGGTTATTGCCCTCTGCCAGATCTACGATCACATCACTGCTCGTATCCCAGGCATCGGTCTCCGTGAGAATCCGTTGGTTGGTCGTCTTGGCATTGTTGTCTTCCTCAGTCTGACCATCGTCACTTTTGGCCTCTACTCTCCTCTTGCATATGGTAACCCATGGACCCAATCAGCTTGCAAACAGGTCAAGCTCTTCGACACTTGGGACTGGGACTGCAACACTTTCTTCACAGATGTAAATGATTCCCATATCCCCCAAAGGATCCTTCCGAACCGTGGCTGACATCCTTCCTAGTATTCTCAATACTCCGCCCAGGCTGTTAATGTCAATGCGGGTGTTCACAAGACAGACTCGCCATTGATTCCAACCAACGCTCCTGTTGCACCTCCACCAGCTGCAGGCGAACAGAAGCCAATCGTGGAGCAACAACGGGCAGGCATTTCCGAGGCCCCAGAAGAACCTAAGGTTTCCCCACCCCCTCTTGTTCCAGGCCAAAGCATTCTTTCTCGTGAGGAGAAGGTTGAGTATAGAGACCAGGATGGCAACCTATTGGACCCGGAGCAAGTCAAGGCTCTCGAAGGAAAAGTCAGCTTCAAGACTCGCTACGAGACCCGTACTCGCCTGGTTGACGCTCAAGGAAATGAGATCGCTCAGCCCGAAGACCCAAAGCCAGTCGCCCCTCCTCATCCGGATGTTGAGGGTCCTGACTCGTCTACCGTCGGCAAGCCAGAGCCAGATTCCCAGGACAAGCCAGCTGCTCAACGTGAAGTCCAGGCTGATGAGAGCAAGGAGGAGAATATCGCAAAGGCCGATACAGGTGCAGCTAAGCCAGCGAGTGAGGGCAATGAGGCAACTGCCGCGTAACAACATTTTTCATTTGTTTGGGGGTGACGGCGAAGAGGGTTGACAAAATTTGGGGAACGCGCCTTTGTATAGTAGAGGGCATATTATGCATCTCATTAATATGATGGCTTTACGGTCTGCTTCTAGCTCATTATGTCACATGTGAATACTAGGATTGTGAGATTTCCAGTGAGCCCACGCGCTAGCTACACTCTTTCCTAACTTCTCTCCTTTGTGCTCAATTCGCTGAGGGCCATTTATAGAACTTGATCCAGATCTAACTCGAGGCTAACCAAACTCCTGTCCAGTGCAGCGAGTTGCTACCTGCCTATTTTACCTTCTGCGGTAAATTTCGCTCTCTCCACTACGTAGGGATATCTATCAATAAAGTTCTGTTTTAAAGTCTCCAGATATTTTCAGAACATTAATTGTCTTTGAGGAAGAGCCGAACAAGCCTTGGTTTTGATCTTGAAGTGAATTATGTACCTACCTTAGGTACTCGCTTGCTTCACCGGAGACGAATTTGGCCCATCTCTAAGATTCAACAACCAAAGTCTATTCCATCACCCACTCAAGCGACATTCCAAGCCCCGACAAACCTCTACAAATTCGCCTTCTTTCCCCCCTCAATATGCTTCCCAAACCACCCACTCAACGTCTCATACCCCCTCAAATACTCCTTCTTCACACTCTCATCCTCCAGATCGGCCCTCGCGCTCATCCAGCCATGGATCTGCGTCTCGAACGTCTCGACATGCTTCTCCACCGTGAGAGCCTCATCGAACGCCTTCACGTCCTTGGCTTCCTCCTCCTTGGACGCGAGCATACACATCGGGATCGTGATCTTGGCTGCGTCGTCGCCGGATACGAAGGCTGGGTGGCATTGTGCTGCTACGGTCCAGGGGGTGGATGCGCCGGAGGTTAGGGAGATGACTTTCCCGCCCCAGCAGAACTAGGGGTTTGGTATTAGTAGTAAATTGGGGGGTTGGGGAGGTGGGTAAGATGGGAGGTACTTACTCCGAGAGCAGCCCACGTCTTCTTCCCGTAAGCGGCCTCGATATCAGCGAGTATCTTCGGTGTCTTCTCGACGCCTAATGCAGGACCACGGGTTGCGAACCAGCCGAAGAGAGCGCTTTTCTGCTCTTCTGTTGTTGGTGGGTACCTGTCTTTCTTCGTTAGAACTTCGGTTTTTGGAGTTTTGTATTCTTGGTTTCTGGTGTGGGAAGAGTGGGGGGGTGTGTGAATTTGATATGGATGGATGTGTGAGGAGCTACATACCAGGCCAGGTCGGCAGGATTTCCTTCAAAGAAATCGGGCATGAATACTTGGTAGGCGTGCTCTGGGTCGGCGGTGGCTAGGATGTCGGCACCTTGGAGGGTTTGTTCGTAGTAGCCAAAGATCTGAGGTGAGTTGAGTCAGTACTGCAGTTTTGAAAACACACCCGTCCACATCCTGATGTGCCAAAATCAGTTCAGGACATCGAGATTGTCTCGAAGTAGGAAACTTCTCTAAGGGAAGAGAGGAATGAGCCGTGCAGATTGAAGACTAGAATAGACGTACATCGTAGATAACGAAGATGGCATATGTAGCTGTGGAAGGGCCGGTGACATCTGTTGGAAGCCGGGTGAGCAGATTGCTGCTCAATCCGGTTGAACAAAGGTAAATATAGGAATGTATACATACAAGTCTTCAACCCTCCGATCGTCTCATATTTCCCTTTGAGCTCATAACCCTTCGAGACAACAGGTGGGATGTTGCAGCATGATTTGCTGTGGCCGTTGATGGATTCCATTGTTACTTGTGTCCTGGTATTTTGGATTTCGGGAATCAAGTGAGGAAATGAGGAGAGGGTTATATATATGTGTACAGTTCGAGTTCGAATTTTGGATAGTTTGCAGAGATTCGTCGATGTATATATACCTAGGTATATGGCTGGAAAGAAGTCCAGCTTGTTGAAGCCCGTTTAGGTAATTCTTATTAAGCCCGTGGATGTACGGCGTAGGCATGGCGGCCACCTATCAAAAGCTGCATCTCGTGTGCCCGCAGTGGGTGTGGAGCGGTTGTGGGCGTGGATGACATTTTTCACTCTTCTGAGATAGTTTCAGTGGACCTTTGATACTTTCCCTCTTCGGTATAGGAAATTAACTGGACGTGCTGGATCCACTGACCTACGTTTGTCTGGAAGCAAACGACAAGAATATGTGATGTAATTGGTTATTGATATGTGGGAGTAGATTTCAAGGTTAAAGACAATTGAGGGAGACTCAGATATGCTCCTGGTGCGTACTATTCATACTAGCCGCCCCCAGGACCTAACCGGACTTCCCCAAAATCGCGACTCAGCAAATCGGCATCCAATGCTTACAGTTGCGTTATTGATCAAACTAGATTTTGATATCCATACTCCTACAAATGCAATGCTCACCAGGAGTGCATGTATTTGCCGAATTGTGTTCGCTTAAATAGGGTTTTAGGTTGGGTGTGAGCTGTGTTTACCCAATGGTAAACAGAGCGATTCCCGATATGGCCATCGAGGTTGTGTTGGTTTGAAGAGTAACCATGGTACTTCCAGATTTTGATCTTCTTCTCTGGGTACTTCATGTTTAGATGGAGAGAATTGTCAAAGTCTTGCACACTCGATGGAATGGTTGAGTGATGTGATTCACGGACACATGATGATTCAAAGGCCGTGCCTCTGCTCTTGCGTGACTGAAATGAGTCTGTCTACTGATACTATAAAATTCATTCAGTTGAAATCATACACCCTTCTGCACTCTGGACCCAGTCAAGAATAGTATTCCCCCAAGCAAGATATTGTCCCATTTCAAGTCTCCAAATCACAATCATGAAATCCCCCGCTCCCTTCATCCCTATGATTTTGATCGATCTCCTTTTGCAACCTACTCTATGTGTCGAGCCTATCCTCAAGGAGATTGAACTGACACCCATGGGACGCTAAGATCAACTGGCTGGCCGTAGTCAACATCGAGGAGATCACTGATTATGCGTGGGATATCTACAATAAATGAACGCACTCAGCTCTCAGGCAGAAATTCAGCACCGATAGCTGGGCTGTTGAGGTTATAGGTGATGAATGCTAGACGAGCCACGAGCTGCTGTTCGTTTCCGTATTTGTGATATTTCCTGGGCTGGCTGGAATAGAAGGTATGTAGAACGAGTCTCTTGTCGGGCAGCCTACATTGCAGAAGGGGGCTGCAAATGTTTTTTTTTTGATGGGTATGAATGATTGCCAGGTTTAGAAGTATTTTAAAAGCAGATAGCTAGCTGGAATAGCTGGATGTTGTGATTTACGGACACATCATGATTCAAAGAAAGTGCCTCTGCTCTTGAGTAACTCCCATGGGTCTGTCTAATCGCACTGCGATGCCGTTCAATGGAAGTTAAATTTACACACTCTTCTACACTTTCGGCCCAGTCAAGAATAGCATTGCTCGCTAGTTTAATCTCTATGATTTTGATGGGACGCTTTATGCAACCTACCCTATGCGAGGAGTCTATCCCCAAGAAGAATGCCATTCGAGAGCCTACCAAGCTGTTCTATCGAGCCCCTATAAGTGGTACCTTTCTTCCCCGAGATAGCACGTTTGAGGTACTAAGAGTCCAACAATTCTCTGTACTGATCAACAACTGACAGCACAAAGAACACACTCATAGCCACGCAAGTACTACCTGCTTACAACCAGAAGGATCTTTCTCTCCAAGCCAAGAACAATTCGTCTTCCCGATAGATAGCTGCAGAAAGAAAAACAAGGCAATGCTGTCCAATCTCTTGACCAGCGAAACAAACAGGGAACACCAGAACGCCAGAGATACTTCGCTTTGAAGTTTAAAAATCGAAGTTTCATCAGCCGCATCTGGGGTTTCTTTCCTTCGCGTGATTGCTCTGTAATAATTTCAAGACTTTTGACTGGGTTGTGATCCGTGAAGAGTCGTGATAAGAGTCAGGGTTTTAAATTTTGAGTCATTGCGGACTTACTGTGCTTTGCCAACACTGCATGTTTGGAGTATGTGGTCTGGCTACTTGCCAGCTAATGATCCAGCTGATCTTAAATAAACGACAATTGGAAAAGCATGACGGAGATATGATTGAAGTATGATAGAACGACGTGCCTGTACTGAGTATCCTCGTAACAACGAGTAACTCGTACCAAGCGATTGCACGTTGTATCAAGCTTTGTTTTGTTATCTTGCAAGCCTTTTTGTTGGCAAGGTGTACCACCCAGCATTCCATGGCTCACAGTCCTTTATTGCCAAATTATTGGTACAATCTTCGCGCTTAGCTGGCCATCAACCAACGGCCTTTCCTTTCAAGGCGGCAATATTGCTAAAATAGAAATGAAAGTCTTTATTAATTTACATTCAATCAAGCGCGTAGTCGTTTCAACTTCATAAACCCATCCATCCATCTATCAATAGAACACGCCTATGAGACAAAGCGACCAGTGGTTTTGACAGACGCCTCTCCTGTCCTGTCCTCTCGTCCCCTCGGCTCTGTCTGGCCTGGGCGTTTACTTAACTGTCATTCATTCGTATTTTCCCCCGTAGCCACGCCTTGAAACACGCGAGAATTGTCCTGGATACCAGAGCCAATCACAGCCGGGGGACATGCATCCCATCGTCATAGGCGCGGCCACTAGCGCTGTCTCGAGTCCATTTCCCAGGCTGGGATCCCTGCCACATCCCTGCCACATCCCTGCTCCTGCCGAATCTTCGGGCCACTGGCATCATTCGGTTTGCCCTCTTGCGTGGCGGGCCAATCCTTACCCAAAGCCAGAGTCGCGAGCTGGTCATTGCATCGTGAGGGGAGCAAAGAGAGGGAACAAAAGGCCCAAGGAACACAGCCCTGCCTTGCTCTACCTTCCTTGTCTTTGTCTTGCCTTGCCTGTCCCATGAATATATCAAAAACCTGCTATTGTCTGCCCGCGCTCTGCTCTACTCAACTTCCATAGCACACGACAACAGCTGATGACTTGACTCCTACTTACCTCCCTCTACTTCTACTTCTACTTCTACTTCGTCTTCCTTACAACTTGTGAATCACCTCCACAAAAACCCCAAACGCATTCCTCAACCTCCTCTCAACCTCTCCCCAAAATCCCTCTTCTACAACAAATTCATGTCTCGATAATCACCATTTGCAGTCCGCAAAATGTCTACCACGACTGCGAGCGCCCCCGGGCCAACGAAGACCGATGTGTTTGGAGGTGCTCAAAATTCAGAGGGGATCAGCTTGGTAGCTTTCATAACAGCCCTGGCTACTTCGCTGGTGATTTTTGGCATCCAGATGCTAGCATTTATCCTGCTTAAGAACAAGCTGGCCCGCATATTGTACGCTCCTGAAACATCCACTATCGAAACAAACACCTGTTGACATTCCACAGTAAACCAAAAACCTATCTTGTCCCCGAACGAGAACGAACAGATCCGCCACCGAGAAGTCCCTGGGGCTGGCTGGCTGCGATATTCCGATTTACAGACCGAGAAGTCATAAACAAGTGCGGTCTCGATGCCTACTTTTTCCTGCGATACCTCCAGACCCTCCTCGTCATCTTCATACCTCTCGCACTCGTCATACTGCCGATTCTGGTACCGCTCAACTACCACGGAGGCCGTGGGCCACACTATGCCAATGAGACTGCTGGCACGAGCGAAGAGGGAGTGAACGTGAAGGGTTTGGACGTACTCGCATGGGGAAATGTTCGACCAACACACACTCATAGATACTGGGCACATCTGATCCTAGCACTGGTCGTTATTATATGGGTCTGCGGTGTCTTCTTCTCGGAGTTGCGAGTATATATCAAAGTCCGACAAGATTACTTGACGTCGGCCGAGCATCGACTGAAAGCCTCTGCAACCACGGTCTTGGTCAGCGCCATACCATCAAAATGGTTGACCACAGAAGCTCTTGGTGGACTGTACGATGTGTTCCCGGGAGGGATTCGAAATATCTGGATTAATCGAAATTTCGACGAATTGCTTGAGAAGATTAAGCAACGGGATGAGATTTTCCTCAAGCTGGAGGGTGCAGAGACGGAATTGATTAGGCTGGCCAAGAAAGCCCAGAAGAAGCAGCTCGCAAAGGATGAGAAGTACAACGCGAAGCAGTCTCGACAGAAGAAGACCAAGGCGGACAAACAGCAACAATTGAAAGACGAAAACGCAAGGGCCGAACAGTTAGCGCAAGCTGGGGGTGTGAGTACGGGGGATCCACACCAGGTACCTCACACTGTGGATGATGCGATAGATGAGGAAGAAGAGAGGGCGAGAGAGCAGGGTACAGAAAATGGTACGCACGGGAATGAACCTGGTACTGGGCGGAAGGGCTTCAAGATTCCTGTTCTTGGTGGCGGCCTGGCTGCTGTTGGTCAAGGATTTGATGCTGTTGGTCAAGGTCTTGGGAAAGGATTAAACACAGTTGGTGGTACTGTGGTTGGTGGAGCTCGGAATGTTGGGAGAGACCTCAACAACCAGGTTGAAACGACAAACGGCTTCATGAATATGGATGCAAGATCAATAGCAGAAGACGACGCATATGATCAATACGGTCGTTATCGAGGAGATCTTGCGACTCGTACAGCTGCAGCTGGACCATTTGGAGCTGGCGCTGACAACGATGCGGAAAAGCGAAGGCAGCAACAGGAAGAAGCAGAGGTCTCACCAACATCTTCCAAAGCTCCAGGAATCCATGGGGGCGATATGAGATTGCCAGGCAACAAAACTCGACAAGCAGCATACGGCCACGACGGCGCAGCTGATACTGATGACCGGTCTTGGGGATTTCTCAAGTTTTGGAAAGCTCCAGCAGGAGGTTTTGCATCACCATTACCAACAGGGTATGAGGAAGGTGACGAGTTTCCATTGACCCAAAAAGATGGCGGCGGATCTGTGTCCAAGCCTAGTGGAGACGAGAAGAAAGGCTTTCTCCAAAAGGTTAAATCGGTTGTTCCATTCCTTGGCGGCGGCGACAACGAAAAAGAAAAGACAGAATATCCTGTTGCATACAACGAAGAGTACATGGAAGATGCTCACGGTGCTGTATGGGAGCGATATCTGAAAGAAAAGGATCGACCAACCCACAAGAACCCAACTGCCGGTTGGATTCCTGGATGGTTGACCTGGATACCATTTGCTGGCAAGAAAGTTGACTCAATCTACTGGTGTCGAGGAGAACTAGCTCGTCTCAACTTGGAGATTGAAATGGACCAAAAGCATCCTGAACGCTTCCCACTGATGAACTCGGCTTTCATTCAATTCAACCACCAAGTTGCTGCGCACATGGCCTGTCAAGCTGTCACTCATCATGTTCCCAAACAGATGGCCCCACGAACAGTTGAAATATCTCCCAAGGACGTCATTTGGGACAACATGTCCATCAAATGGTGGGAGGCTTGGTTCCGAACAGCAGTTGTCTTTGGTATCGTCTCTGGCATGGTGTTTCTATGGATCTTCCCAGTTGCTTGGTCAGCCTCCTTGGCCCAGCTCGAGGCACTCGCGGACGAGTACGTTTGGCTCAATTGGCTCAACCAAATCCCCAAGAAAGTACTTCAGGCTATTCAGGGTGTGTTGCCCGCTTTGGTCCTTGCGATTATGTTGGCTCTGGTGCCCATGATTTTGAAGTATCTGGCTGGAGTACAAGGCGCCCAAACTGGTGTGGAAAAGCAACGAACTGTCCAGAATTACTACTTCGCGTTCTTGTTTGTACAAGTGTTCCTGGTTGTCTCCATTTCTGGAGGTGCAGTGGCAACACTCACGAACGTGACGGACATTACTTCGATTCCAAATACGCTTGCAACTCAGCTTCCGAAAGCCGCAAACTACTTCTTCTCGTACATGATTCTACAAGCACTGTCTACAAGTTCTGGAACGCTACTTCAAATCGCTACGCTCATCATGTGGTACCTACTGCCAAAGCTCTTGGACAACACTGCCAGACAGAAGTGGAAGCGAAATACAACTCTTCCCACCGTTACCTGGGGCACCTTCTTCCCGGTCTATACCAACTTCGCATGTATCGCACTGATCTACAGTGTTGTCTCTCCGATTATTGTCGTATTCGCCATAATCACTTTTACGCTACTCTGGATTGCTCATCGCTACAACATGCTCTACGTCTCCCGATTCCAGCTTGACACTGGTGGACTTCTATATCCTCGGGCTATCAATCAGACTTTCACTGGACTCTATGTCATGCAACTTTGCATGTTTGGTCTTTTCCTCTTGGTCAGAGACGAGAATGACGACCTAAGCTGTGTCCCACAGGCCATTATCATGATTGTTTCTCTCGTTCTCACAGTTCTCTACCAATGCTTGCTCAATATGTCATTTGGGCCTCTGTTCAACTACCTCCCGATCACCTTCGAAGACGAAGCTGTTCTTCGTGACGAAGCATTTGAGAGAGCTCAAGCACGTCGTCTCGGCCTTGAAGAGACCGAAGCGGACGAGGAAGTTGCCAGTATCCCTCAGCACGATGGGGCCATAGAGATGTCTAACATCAACTCGGCGAGCAAATTCTCGAAGTTCAATCCCGTGAACATCGCCCAAGGGGCTGGAAACTGGGCAGCCAAATCAGGCCGTCAAATTAGAGCCAAGACGATGGGTAACAGTACCGGCAACGATGGAGTTCAAGAACACGTTTCTCCACACCCTCATCGCCGCAAGCGCCACCGCGATATCGAGGCACAGATGAAGATCGCCGATGCGCTGTATGGAGGCTACAATGACGAAATCGAAGATTTGACACCAGATGAGAGAGATGTGCTCGTTAGGCACGCGTTCCAACATTATGCTCTCCGGGCCAGGAGACCTACTGTTTGGATCCCCAGAGACGATATTGGAGTTAGTGATGACGAGGTGAAGCGAACGCGAGAGTTTGCTGGGAACAATATCTGGATCAGCAATGTTGGCGCGGCGCTGGATGGGAAATCCAGAGTCGTGTATGGGAGGAACCCTCCTGATTTCTCAGAGATTGATCTAATCAACTTGTGATTGGTGGCACTTTTTTTTGGTGGATTGTACAGAGGAGAGGATGGTGGTGGGTTTGAATTTAGCGGCATGGCGTTGGTTTAAGGGGCATTGCATTTGAATTTGCATTGCATCCTGTCGTTTTGCGGTGTGGTTACCACGGTACATACACGCATGGATGGGCAATAGATACCAGCGAGATCCAGAATCTCAGCATAGAAACGAGTAAAACAAAGACTTCAAAGCTTATTACCGAGTACAGCATCAAGTCGAAAGTGATGAACATTTCAAAGGGAAACTTTAAAAATTCGGGTTTCAATGGAAATTATGACATGTGTTCTGATTCTAACAGTTATTCGCGTCCACAGTTCACTTGCATTCAACTACGGCTCTATCTACAGAGCAGGCCAAAATCATTACCATCAACTATCATAACAAAACAATCATTCATACCTTCCCATAACTCCTGTCCCATTGGTATACCCATTTCCCCAGCCCAAGTGACACTAATTCTCAACCCCCAAC
>JAFJYG010000667.1:0-30522 GCA_017366145.1 Cadophora sp. M221
TGTTAAATAAGACTTAGAATTTAAATACCGCTAAGGGGGTTAAATTAACGATTGTTTAGGGTGTTTTTTGATGTATTTTGGTGTGTTTTGGGCAACCAGGTTAATATCAGTTGACGGTGACTGTACTCAGTCATCGGGATAAGCGCTTTTTAGGTAGGAAAACGTACCTTCCTAATGTTCTTGTGCGTAATAACCGTTGTACTACTAATACACCCGACCCGGAAGCCAATTTCGTCCATATTGAAGATATCTTTCCAATGTATTGAGTATTTGGCCATCACCATAGCTAACTTCTTAAAGCAACCAGTAATCTCTTCAATCGTCATACAATCTTTGCGCTTTTGGTCCATTGGAGTAGTTCGTAAAGCATGATATCGGCCAGCAGCGTCCATTCTATCAACCCATCTTTTGGCCCAATTCTGTCCAATTCGCTGGAAAATTTCCATTGAGAGACTTAATATCATAGTTGCAGCGGCAACAATCATATCATATCTCATAGGAAAGCCTCTCTCAATAGCAATATCTGTCGGTGCAGTACCGGTAAGAAAGCACCGAGCGTTCGTCGATATATCGAATACGCAAGTGCAGTGAGACAGTCAGTCAAAAGTATGGTATGGTTGTAAAGTCTGGCTCTTCTAAGAAGTGCCGGAGGTGGTCTATATATACATGTATACCCCTCCGAAGGAGGTCCGAGACAGGTCCGTATCGCCTCAGGCCTACTTCTGAAGAACCTCGGCACAAGCAGTTCCTTGCGTACCAACAAGGTATTATATTAATAATAGCTTTTTTTTAAAAAAAAAAATATAAATTATTTTATAACTTTTTTTTTATGAATTTAAGAATCTGACGCTTGCTCCAGAAAGACAACAATCACGTATAATAGCGGCCTCACATTATAACATGTTGGTTTAATAGTCACGTTTTAGTCACATACTCGCTTAACGAGTATTTGAGGGGGGGAGCTCTCGTACAGAGCTCTCCTCTTCTTGAATACACACACATTCCACTGCAGGTTTTTACCCCTACTGTGTGTCGATTCTACACCGGAATCAGTTCAGACACTGTCGGTGCAGTACCGGTAAGAAAGCACCGAACGCTTGTTTGATATATCAAATACGTAAGTGCAGTGAGACAGTCAGTCAAAAGTATGGTATGGTTGTAAAGTCTGGCTCTTCTAAGAAGTGCTGGAGGTGGCCTATATATACATGAATACCCCTCCGAAGGGGGTCCGAAACAGGTCCGTACGGCCTCAGGCCTACTTCCGAAGAACCTCGGCACAAGCAGTTCCTTGCGTACCAACAGTAACCTTGCCTCTTTGGTTCATATATAACGAGGTTGCGAATAAGGCCTAGTCCCATCAAATCAGATGAGAGCTGGCTATCCAACCAGTTAGTATGGCATGTGAGATGAAGAACGTCTTTTTCGAGATTAAAGAAAACGAGGGTGTCTCTGGTGTGTGGTAAAGTGATAGTGGTATATCATTTTAAGAGAGACATTCTAGAATCCGCACTTGTATATAGTAAACCTGGGGCAGTGGGGAGCAAAACGAGGAAGTTTTTAATTATATAAAGTTGTCTGTTGCGGTGTTAATGTGTAGTGCTTTCTTGTTTAATATGGAATTTTCGAACTTCAATCCCGACGGCTTCCCAGATCATAAGCTGGAGTTCTTTTGGAAGACGCGGGAATACAGTGAAGCTAGACATAAAAGGTAAAGAAGAAGAAAAGACAGGCACCATTGGAGATATTACTCTTCTTAAGTAGGCTGAGGCAAAGATAATAAATATTAAAGACTGACAAATGGGATTACTGCCCCTGATGCGAGTTAATTTGGTATATTCGGTGTTTGTAAGAAGTCTCTGGTGTGGGAGCGACAGACGGATTCGCTATTAAACTTTGCCATAAAACGACTTGAGGATTGAAGGGAAAGAGACTTACTTGTCTTTAGCTAATCGTGGCAAATCGTCTTCTTCTTCATAGTATTCTCCCGAATCTTTATTTTTTTTCCCATTAAGGTTTGTAGTCATGTGGTACAGAAGTAAAGCATAAAGAAGAGGTGCGCTCAAAGCGGTGGTTTTTCGACTTTCCATTCGCTTTGCTATCTCGAACGCAGGAATACCTCCAAATGCATAACCTGCTATTGCATATGGGCCCTCTGGCCGCTTTCTCTTGATGGCTGAGTGGTAGGTAGTAATGAGTTCGTCCAAGGAGGTGATGTGTAGCTCGCCATCGAGTCCTCGCGCTCGGACAGCATATACTGGCCGATCGTTGAGATAACGCGCGAGATTCATAAATATGAGACTTCGCCGACGCCGGAGTGGATGAGCCATATTGGTGTCTTGTCGCCATGGGGAAAAAGTAATTCTTTGATAAAACAATAATTCCAAAATCTAGTTAGGCGAAAGCCAGATTTGCTTCTTATTATCGTTTACTATAAGGACAAAGGAAAAGTATTAAGTCTTCGCTAATATATATAAACTCATTAAGTAGTTAATATAATAAATCAAATATCTACACACGCACTTCTTGCATATTCTACTCTTCTTCGTGGACCTTTCGGTCAATGGCGCCCTGGTTCTGGTTTCCAGTTCTGCGTCAAGGGGCCATATTCATCGACGATCCATTGGCAGAACTCATCCCACTTTCTAGTCCACTCGGCGGTGACTGCCTTCAATTGTTCTGGATCCATGCAGCTGTGTTCCAGACTCCATTTGGCGAGTTGCTTCCAGCCTTGTAGACTCATAGTTTCGGAACCAATCATGACTTGATAGAAATCGTGTGATAGGGAAGATCTGTGCGATATTAGTTCAAGCTTTTGAAAAGAGGGAGGGAAAAACTGACCTATAGAAGGTACCGTTGTCGCTATTAATCGTGCACGGCACATTATTCGCCAATAGAATCGGCAAGTGATGACTAGCGATACTCGGAGTAAGGCCTAGTATCTCGTTGGATATTGGACATGACTCGATAGCGATTCCTTTCTCCTTGAACTTTTCCATAATCAACGGGTGTCTCGCAATAGCATATCCGTGACCGATACGTTTCGACTTCAAGAGGACTGCATCGAAGAGGTTGCCGTCGACTTTGTCACCGACTTGGAGTGTCTCCCCGCAATGAAACAAGAAAGGGAGGTCTAGTTTCTGGGCATCGCACTCTCTCCTAAAGTTTAGAAATTCGGGAATGAAGTGTCGAAGTTCGTTGCCCATCTCTTCATGACCAACAAGATCAAAACCTTCAAGACCATTAGCATTAGGCTACCTCAGAGAGGCAATGCCACTTACCACATAGTAAATGTCTAAACTTGAGCTTCAGATCTATGCACTCGTTTAGAGAAGCCTCTACTTGCTCCTTCTTGAAAGACCGTGGTGTGCAGTAAATGACTTTCATGCCTCCGAAGTACTGTTCACTCTCGTTAATCTGCGCCATGGTATTTTGGAGCTCCTCGTCGATGATTTTCATGATCCCTTCGTTGCCGATCGAGTTAACTCCATCGTCCGTCTTTAACGAGTTGGTCGCCATGAAGTTAGGTCGGATCTCGGCATATTGGATGTTATCTTGGACAAAGTCCATGATGCATGCTCTAGTGTAGTTTCTAAACGCTGATTCGTATGCAAATAGACCTTTCATCATTTGTGTGCGGTGGTTGAATTTCTCCCAGATACTGGCATGGTTAGCTAGCTTGATCGAAGAGAGGCAATGCTAAACTTACCCTCGGCTAGTCTGTCTTGTCCCATGAGCCTCTTCCTCTAAGATGTGCATCTTCATCTCCAACCAAGCCTCAGCACCAGTTGTCTGCTGCCACTTGCGACTGAAATCATCTCTAAAAGAGAAGAGGCGTTGGAACTCCTTGTAAGACATCCACCGGTTAGAGACGTACTGCTCATCGAAAACATTTCCTAAACCAACAGATTTCTCATTGCTTTCTGAATCTTTGATATAAGTTGCCTCGTGGGAAGTCATCACCATAAACGATATCCGGGAATCAGCCCAGTTTTGACATATAGTCAATGGAAGTGTACTTCGAATGTACATCGCCTCGATATTCCGAGCCTGCTTAATGAGAAACCGGGCTAGAAGACAGGAATTAAAATGAATGTGAAGATGGGCACCTTTTGGCATCTTCTTCGTAATCTTGAACAGCTCCGTTTTGTTAATAAGGTCCACATTACCGAGGAAATGTTCCCCCTGCGTTCTCTTGCCCGCCACGTTTAGTGGTTTACTGTAGGTGTAATCCCAATTATACCCTTGGATCTTCCGAATTATATCAGCGGCTGTCTTCTCGACATCCGATGACGTGGCGGTAAACAAAGCATCGAACGCCCTTGATTTCTCTTCTACTAGAAGTTTTTCCCGCGCCACGTCGTAGGCCTCCAAAGAGCTATAATCGTAGCTAATGATCCAGTCATTTCTTCGAAAACACTCTAACATAAGTACAAAGTAGAGATATGGCATAGCTAAAACCTGCAATAGTGCATTATAAAGGCTCAAGAGGATATTATAATATCGTCGGTATTCGTGATGAAATTAAAAAAGCTCATATTGTTTTCTGAGTGTTCTGGGGTGAGTTATACTGCCTACGTGAGAACTGCGCTGAATATATATTGCCAGCTAACAAGAGAACTAACAAGAGTTAACAGATATTATGTGGATCAATAGTACCCCGTTAGCGAGCTTCTTGGTTAATTCTAACCGTCCATTCAGTGGGTAGGCTAACTCGAAACCTACCTGGTTCACAGGGCCGGCCATGACAGGGCAGGGCTAGCATATATTCCGCCTTTTTGATTCTGCTAGAAGGTGTGCCTCTGGCTGGTGTGTTATCTGAGTCACTTATTAGAAATCAAATAAGGAGATGCTCTATTGACAAACTTTAGGGACTCTGGAGCTCCAAATGGAGGTGACTGGATAAGTCAGCATCGGGTCTCAGAGCGACTACTTGTAATCAACTAGATAGCCTTTCCATAGACTTTAATACAATAAGCGTATCAACACAATTGCATCGTCAGCTTCCTCTACCTAACCTGGGATTATCCCAGCAACAGAAACGTAAAGATTTTAAGTGATATCAAAACAAAGGTCTCTTCTCTCGTTAGGAGTTCATATATCCAGAGGCTCCAAACCGTAGTGACGTTGATCGCTCTTTTCGCTTCAACACTAGATACCCGAGTTGCCATATTATTGAGCTTTTAAAGCTTGAGAATCAAACGTCAAAGGAAGTAAAAAGACAGACTATTATAAAAAAGCAACCGTCGACCAACTATGACCGAATCATTCGAAAGCAATAGCAATAACAAGCCAAAAAGGAGAATTACACATTAGCACCGCCTGCGAATACAGTCTTGCACTAGTACTAAGACTAAATAGCATTTAATAAACTAGAAACAAAGGACAATCACAACAATTACTCCCGCCCTACTCCTCGAATTCGTCGATATGTTCAACAGGCTGAGGACCTGCGCTAGCTTGCAGCTTTGACTTAAACTCCCGGATATCGGCGACACCAGGCGATGACGTATGATATCGCACCATTACCCTCTAGCTATACCTCGATACCTTCTCCGTTTTCCTGATCTTCTTTGCCCTTGTTCAGGCCCGGAACGGTCGTACTCTCGTCTATTGTGGTAGGAAGGACAGAGGAGCCCCGATTTGAGGCAGAAGTCTGAGCGTTAAGATGAATGGCAAGCTTCAACCTATAGGGCGATAATAGGTGGATGAGATGATTATAAAAATCCACCATATCGGCTGTGATAAGAGCTCTAATGTCGGCGACATTATTCATTGCTAAAAGGGCAGTTAAGTTAATAAATGTTACGGACATACGTAAACTAACTACTTACTCATTTCGAAGTCGAAGAACTTGCTAGTGATATGCCTCTATAGCTTGCTTATTTCTTGGTCCAAATTCGTCGATTTCTTTAGTCGCTTTGCAATGAGAATTTCTTTCGGATTCTCAAAGTCAACCTCGATCATCTTTTATAAAGCATCCTTGAAGCCGTATAGGAACGAATCAATCCTCGTTTTCAAATGCTCTACAAGCGCACGAGCCTCGTCGCTTAGCTCAGGCACCAAGGCCAAAGTGGCCTATCGTACAAATCGTAACAACTATCAAGATCGATTAAACGCTTTAAATGAATAATATAATTACTCGTAAATCCGCAGGCGTCATATCGATCCGTAAAAGCGTATAAGGTAAAGCGCGTGTGAAAATCAAGGGAAGCTGGCAAAGGTAAGCTAGCGATGTTGAAGGTGAGGTGATGGTACACGGGCCACTCCACGTGACAGCGTCCCTCAACGGTAGATGATCTCGGAGCGGAAGTACATTTATCCCAAAGCGCTAGACTTCACTTAGATTATGGCCTGATTGCCTGAATACAGAGCACATTCTCGCCATTTGTCACGTCTAACTGTTTCCTTTTCTACCCGGCTTCGCACTGAAATCCTATCCTCCGATCAACCTCATAATATTAACATGGCTAGCACAACCACCACTCCAAAGTGCGCCACGTGCGATAAGATCGAATCCGACTCTGGTATTCCCCTGAAGCGTTGCGCCCAATGCCAAACCACCGCCTACTGTTCGCGCGGCTGCCAGAGAGCACATTGGAAGACTCACAAACAAGTATGTGCTACCTCGAACACAGCACCCGGTGCTTCAACCTCTACTTCACTTCCTAAGGGTCTCACTATCGCCATTGACAAGCCCTTCCACCGCCTCAATAGCAAGACATGGATGCACAATCGCCCTGAAGAAGACGTCTACAAACTCTTAATCGACACGTATCGTTTCCGCATGGAAGATAATTTCAATCTCGAGGGCGCTCGTAATAAGGAGAGTATCTATGGCGGAGCGGCGGATGGGCGAATTGGATTTGTGCGCTTTCTGGGCTTGGCGGAGTCTAAGACTGGATTACTGCCTTCTTGGTGGTCGACAGACAAGGGCAAAGAATGCATCGCCTTAGGGCTAGGCAGGGACAATGGCTGGAGCTCGCTAGGTCAGAAGGTGGCTAAGAGTGGGCTGATTGAGCATTATGGAAATCCTCTGATGCCAATGCAGTTGAGACTCTTTGGGGAGCAGGTTTATGGACGAGGACCTGGTGGTCAAAGTGGCGAGAAGATTATTATGATGCAGATGGAAGCGGAAGATGGAGATGTTATTTCTTCTGTTTTAGATGTCTCTTCTATATTTGGACGTTAATGATGGACGCTGCTTAGGCTACAAGTGGCTACTCCTTTGGCTCTTGTTGTGTTTGGGAGGGTTGGGGACTGAGGGAAATGGAGTAATCTCGGCGGTGTCCTTTTCTTTTTGTACTCTTTTGGCGTTCTGGGGCAAAATACAAAAGCTGCGCTTTTACCCCCGGTACTCAGGCCATCATGGTCAAAGACTATTCCAGCCAAATATTCAACATTCCTTACTTTTGAACCTTACAACTCCACCAACTCTCTCTCCCTCACTTCTACGACAATAGCAACACCTTCATCTACGAATATCAAATGGTTCTTATATCTGCGGCGCGAGAATGGCCAATATATCGGTTTCTACGACTTGGAACGACGAGCATTTTATCAATATCGAGTTCTTCACGCTCCGACGCGACAAAACCACCAATATAACTATGACCGCCCCTCCAGCGAGTATTGGCTTTATAGCACTCTTTCCTTTACTTCTATGACCTCCTCACCTCCTGCCTTTCTCACTATGCCGAATTATATGCCAACCTACGCTCCCCTTACTTCCAAGGAATCTCTAGACGTCAAATCAGACCGCCAGCTTGCAAAGAAGCTCTCGGAGCATTACCCCAACGTACTATGGTGCGACTATAATGGAGAGAATTGGGATATATGCCTCTGCCGGCAGATGATACAAGATACCAAAGCGCAGATTCTGAAGCAGGTACCGCGAGTTGCTTGGACCGATGGATTCCTCCATATACAACACTGGAGCCAGGTGTCGATTCTGATCAAGGTCAATATCGCAGAGATCCTCTTGATTATGTACCCTACGCTTAGTCTCTTTGTGAATCACTGGCCTATCAAGATAATCGCTGAGAATGTGATTAATACAAAAAATCGGAACGATTTGGCTCGAGGCTCTCTGTGGCCTGCGTCCCCTACGCAGATGAGAGCTCTAGGGATTGCTTGTAAGTTGACTACTCAATTAGCACTATATACCTCCTGACCATTGATTTTTACAGCTCCGGCCTCACCACCTCCTTCAGCATCGAATTCTATGCCTACAACTGCCTCCAACTCCTTCTCTAGACCTACTGCGAATATAGCCTCCGCAATGCCGACAGCGAATATCATCTCTCCTCGTGGCTCTAGCCCAGAGGCTTTTCAAACACAACCTGCGCCGAGCGAATCGAAGATCAAGCAACTTCGGCTTGAGCTAGCCAAACACCTCAAGGCTCAAGAGCATCAAAAAGAGAGAGAGAGACAGCAATACCTTTTCCCCGCCGCCGTCAGAGCTCGTACGCTCAAGGGAGTGGCTAGAGAGGTTGCCAAAACAGCGCTCTCTTCAGTGACTATTCGATTGTGCCAGACCAACGGCTGTAACCTCCCCCGGGACATTCCCAATGGCAACAACACCTTGAAGCGCCTCCTCCTTCGTTGATGATATCAGGACCATTACTCGTAAAGCAATGTTTCCCAGTGGATCGATAGAATTCGTTGAGTCTGACTATCGCCTGAGTAGACAAACAACTCCAACAGGCAATGCAAAAGAGACACTTCCAGTAGCTGAAAAGTCTCGAGTCAAATCGATGAAGATTAGCAAAACCAAGGGTTACCTTTGCGTAAACTTACGTCTTTTACGGTCTGATCCAAGGGGAAAGTCATATTTTAGAAACTGGTACATAGATAATTTGGATATCTTATTTTAAAGCCTAAGTCCTTATACAATGCATACTGTTTGAATAATGATATTCACGGAATTACGTGAATACGGAAGACGGGCGGAAACAGGGGTTGCAGGACGCAGGAAGTGAATAGGAGCACTCGACGCTAGCCACTTTGGGACTAGCCCATATTGATTCATTGTAACGCGTAGCCTTGGACAAATTGAAGAACACAGCTAAGAGAAGTGCCTCCGCGTGTGGATTTAGCTGTGGCCTAAATGTAATTTTGCTGATGCGACATGTGCCAACAATATGCCCTTGAATCGCGGCAGACTCTTGACGCTCGTCACCTGTCCTTCAATATAATTCAGCTGCGCGAGCAGATTTGCCCTCCACTCGTCCGTCTTCTCCCCCCGTGGCATTACAGCAACCTGCTTAGAGAAAGACAACTAGATTTTTGAGGTGAGGTATTGAAGGGACAAACAAATGGCTCTCGTAGAAGTAAAGCATTTATTTTCTGGTTAGGTGGATATGCTTACCTTTTGTGAGCATCGCTTATAGACTTGAGCCAGAGAATGCTGGGTCTTATGTCCACCCTTCCAGGTCAAACAACACTACTCTCGGAATCTTCAAACGCATCGATTATCAGCTTTCGGTCGATGACTTGAAGTCGGCGGCAAATGCACTTGATGAAGGAAGGTAATCAAGCATTCTCTTAGAATCTACAACTAAGGAGATAAGAAGGTAAAGGAGAGAAAGAGATCTAAATACAATCTCGGTAAAGCCTCGGTCGGAAATGAGGCTCTGCGCACTCCCAACCATCACAATAAGCTCGAATTCTCACTCGAAGATAAGTTAATACGCTTAGATATTATGAACATGAAATTTCTACGTGTTAAATGCTACGAATCCTAGTACTACGAAGCAGATAGTTCTTTCAAGCTGCATAGAAATCTTAACAGAACCGAACAGACGGCTGTGAAACGAAATGCCAAATTGCTTGTCTTGCCCACCCACTGTCATCCTCTCGATTGATGGCTGCAAGGCTTTTTTGTCTGAACCCAAAATTCCACTCTGAATCTTCCCCAAGGAACGCTTCAGTAGCCGTTCTGCAGGTATAGCGATCAAACTCAGGGTGACCTTGGAATGTCAACATGCGGTCTCGCCAATACACACCTTGTATCCGGCACTCATCACTTCTACCCAGTGTGTTCGATAGTTTGAACTAGTTCGGGTTTTTCAAAAGTCCAAACGGACAGCGAAATTTCTAGAAAACGGTTTAATTTTTTTTTAAAGGTTAACTAGTTTGACTTAGTGTCAAATTGCCTTGCTTAAGAGCTTTTCAGGGCGAAAAACAGTGATTTCATGCGATTTTCTACTCAAAGTCAATGACTAATACACAATTTTCAAAACTGCCAGTTCAGTTTTTGAGACCTCAAACGGAATGCCAAATTTGAAATTAAGCGAAAACGGACTACTTGATTTTTTGAAAAACTATCGAACACACTGCTTCTACCAACAACGACACAACCGCCTGGCAGAAATCCATCGGGTGGGGGAACAACGTGATCCTGATGTACCAATTGAATTCGAAGGGGATTAGGAGGTTCCGAAGTCGTTATTGTACTGAGTTCATTCATGAAATCGGGTGAGAGCAAGATGGGCTGTACGCCAATCTCCCACTTAATCCGCTCCACTTTCGGTCTCGGGATGGTTTGGCGGAGAATTTGGTGGCCAAAACAAGATCCAAAAAACTTGATTTGAGGCTCCAAATGCCACACGGTCTTAATGAACAATTGTAACTTAAATATCCAAAGTTTATGTCTATCATTGACTGAGGCAGCTATAGCAAAATGTTAGGCTTTGGGGATGAAAAAGCTACAGATTACTTACAAGAACCGGTGATCATAATAGCACTTATGCCCGTGAGTGATTTTGGATATTCTCCTTCAACAACATCGTAACTGTAATATCGCGCACATCTTGCTGGCTTAGGCTTCTAATGAGTTCAATGAAAAGAGGAGAAAATTTATGTCTTTCATAGTGCGAGTCTGGTTCGTTTGCATCGAGAATTATGATCCGAAGATGATTGCCCATGTTTATCGTATTGTGATCTTCAGCCAAACTCAATGGACTAGAGGAGTGGAATAAACTTCGACATTATATATGATAAATCTGTAGTGCATTCCTACAGTGCTACGGAATGTCCGCTAACAAACATTGACCCTTTCGTCTATAGTCCCTGCAAGTTACATGAAAGTTACAAAACCTTACCACTCCCTAATACATCAAAACTCTTGCTGATATGTTAATGTTTATAACAACAATTTTACGCACACCAATGAGTTTCAAAGGCATATACCATCTATTATGGTTGAATCGAAGGGTCAGATTCCTAGGGAAAAGTGCCTTGGCGAGTGTGCCGTTAGATATGGAAGTCATGCAAAAAGACGCGACGAAAGGAGGAAGCACGCCGCCCGGAACCCACTTGTGAGGGAGCCATTCAGTCCCAGGCAATGACTAGATCTTCCGCCGTCCAGGGAGGAAGGGTAAACAGTGATGAGCCAAGTAGCTGCTCCCCCATGGCCTTCTTGTTGCTACGTGAGACATAATAGTCGGTCCCCTGTGTGAAGCTGCGGGCTCTCGCTTACAGTCGGTGAAAGCGAGTGTCACAGAGTGTTTATGCATTATAAGTTGACTAGTACTGTAGCAATTTGAAAGAGGAGATGGTGAAAGAGGAGATGGTGAAAGAGGAGATGGTGAAAGAGGAGATGGTGAAACGGAGATGGTGAATCAGGAGAGGAGGGCATTTATGATAAACTAGGATTGCAAAGAAGTCTTCATATCGCAAAGTGAATATGTCTTCACTCTACAGTGAAACCGGATATCCACAGTGTTCGCAGTAGTGTACGTTTTGTATTATTAGCTCCGTATCTAGGCAGTCTGATACGTACGTCGTACCGTATTCCTGAGACCGTACGTATTGACAGGGGGAGTGATAATACACTAAGCCTACTTTAACCCGGATGCCCCTCTTTTACCCCTGAACTTACCTTGAAATTGCTTAGCGCAGTGGTATTTAATAAGACAGATATCACTTAATATTTTTGAGGACCGTCCCATATCACTACGTATTTTTTAGAACCGTCCTGTATCACTGAAGTGGGGGGTTTCAATTATACTGCATACACTACTGCGAACACTGTATCGGAAGGTGATGACCAGACGCGAAACGATGCCAAGTTTTGAATGATCCTCTCAATAAGGCTTCCAAAGCAGTGCACATTCCATCCCCTGTCCCGTCAAGGCTATTAGGCTCAGTACCATTTCGAGGCTGCGGGCGCTCCGGGCGCTCTTAGCCGTTACTCCCGACCGTTACTGATACAGCTCTGGGCGCTCTCAACCAAGACTACATAACCCTAGTAGTAGAAGAAAGCGTTATCTATGATAATAATAAATCGCTCTTCGAGCCATTTACTTATCAAAGGAAGCAGCTTTTCAACGAAGTCTTCGAATACTATGCTGTTTATAGATCCTTAGAAGATATAAGTAAACAGAATACTATTTTGTGTATATGTTGGAAGTATTTGATATCACTGCTCGCATTGAAACTGGGATATTTGAATAAGAATTATACTTAACAGGGCCTATCTTATTTGTCTTTATTCGATGTATTTATCGCACCCAGATTTATTTACAAATACGTTAAGAGTATAAGTCTCTAAGATCAGAATTGCGACCCTTTGCTATGCGATCAATCTTTTTCTTCGATTAATCGCAGGAAATTAATACTCTTCTTATACTAAATACGATTACGTGGAATTAAAAACGTTTTCGCAAGAAGTTAATTATCTCGTAATAATAAAGCTCGAGGTAATTAAGTAAGTGTTCGCAGAGAAAATCCAGTATTTTCGGCGATACAGTTGGGAGCGAAATTAGTGTCCGCCAAAAAATGTCAAAGGAATAGAGAGTAAATAATGAATGAGACATAATGAGGGAGTTTTCGGTCCCTTGACATTGGGTTAAAAGAGATCTCCAAAAGGCTCCGGGTCCAAGCTCATAATGTGTAGCTTCATCTCTTTCAAGAATCCCTTCACATCCGAAGACCCGTCGTAATGGCTACCATACTGGTGCTTCCCATAATCAACCTCCGAGTATCGAAAATAGTGATTCGGTGTCTGCAAATCTCCAACGTAACCCGTTGGGTTGCAGGCCCATCCAGGCTGTCTCTTCCATTTACCACGTGTAACCACTTCGAAAAGTGCTGGTCCTTTTGTTTGCCAAAGCTCTAACGCTCTTTCTAGTGTCCGATCAGAAGTCTCATTGAAGCCATCAAGGACCCAATTCACCCACTGATCTCCGTCATTGAACCGTACCAAGAGAACCGCTTCTGCTCCGCCTCTGGTATTTGAGTAAAGTGAGCCTTGAACTTGGGTATTATCCGGTAAAAGCTCTTTCAAGTTTCTTATCAATATCGGCCTAAACTCTACTTTATTCATCGCTTCCCCGCAGCCAACGGAAGCACAACACAGCTGTGCCTCTTGCGATCGTTGTTCGTTCTGTGAAAAGCTTGACTTGAGTTAGCGATAGCACAACATGAGAACGGGATATGCCTCTTTGCTCGGGCTCTCTTCCGTAACTACGTTAGGTGGAAATTAGCCTTATGCTTACCTCTTCTGCATTTATAAGCTTCCCATCATCGCCATCTTCACTGCTCTCAACTTTGGGGTCGAAAGGGACCATTGCTGCAGGAGCAGCCTTCTTCTTGATGACGTTAACAGGCTTCCCGCCCTCCCTTGGCACCAGTGGTGGCAGTTGCACGCGCCTTAGTTGTACTACAGATTACGCCTAGGAGGAGTAATCGAAAATCAAGAAGAACACCTTCATTGTCTAAAGAACTTCGGGAGTAAGGGGAGACCATATGTGAGGGTACGCACGTGATGTTTACATCGGATAATCGGTGTTTAAGGGACAGTCGGGCCACGCAAGAAGTACGATTCCTGCTGAATTAGAGCTTTCTCCAATTGTTCCTGGTGCTTAAGCTTATCGGCGATGAATTGCGTCAAATATCGCGAATTGGATTGCATCAAAGTGTCGTGCTTTATACGACTGTGGTGATATCGTCGCAATTCTTTTTGATGGCGAGCTGCTACCTCATCACACTTTTCACTATTTTTGAATTTCTCAGCAAAAGCAATCGTGGCCAGTCTCCCATAGCGATCTGCCATCCCGGATCATATCTTCTAGATCTCTTTCGTAGCAATTGCGAGCATAATTGTAAAACGTATCTCGGCCATCACGTCGTCGCTGCTGCAATGCCTTAAAGGAATCCAATGGCTGTAGCACTAATAAGTTTTTATATGGCCAGTTGTTGGGGGGTAGTTCCCGGGCGGCACGATATGCCTCATCCGTCCGCGGAGAATCAACAGGTAGACTCAGCGCCATCTCCTTCGATCGATTTGATATAGCCAATACCTCAACTCTACAAAGTGAAAGTTTGCAAAGTGATCAATCTCTGGGGGAGCTGTATACTCTGGCATTGGTTCTGCCGTAGCTACTTAGTAAGCCGATCGATCTCGCATTGGTGAGAGTTCCCGCGGAAGCCTGAGTCTCTTTCGTGGCGGTTCGTAATTAGGACGTATTTATTGTTTTTCTAATGTCCAATCCGCTAGCAAGCACCGCATTTCAATAGTTGCTTGCTTAAGGATAACACAGCTGCCGAGTTATCAATCTGGATATTTGAAGGCAAAGATGAAGAAGTCGATTGATCAGAATAGCCGTTGGGGTGAACTGTCGGTGCAGTACCGGTTCAAATGACACAAAAGGATATATCCTCAATCATAGGTTGCAAGAAGCTGTTGAATGTGTGTGTTCTATCTAAGAGAGTGTGAGGGGAAGTAAGCTATATACTACCCCGAAGCCCCACCGGGCCACCGAACCGCCTTTGGTAAGGCCGATACCCCTAAATGGAATTTGCCGCACCCTGCTTCACCCCTATTCCCCTTTGCATGGGCCTGCGGACCAACATGAACAAAACTAACGATTCTGATGACAAAAATTAAAAACCAGTACGTAAAAATTGAAACACCAGGAAACCCTCGAACAGCCCCTTTCCCTTCCCAACATGTTAGTAAATTGGCTTCTTTCTTCGATACTAAGCTGGCCCATCTTCTACATAAGATATCTCATGTTTAGGCACCTTTGATGACGTGTATAGAGAAGTCCTGAATCTTGTCATAATCGTTGATCCGAAGCGTCTCCTCTTGGCTCCATTTACTTGTTTCAGGCCAGGATGGGCTTATAAGCTTTGCTGATGCCAGTGCCCGCTGACCGATCTCCTCTGTCTTTGGCCTAGAAAATCCTTCTCCTCCAAACGTGTCTTTGAAAATAGACTTTACCCTGAGTTCGGCAAAACGGTCGATGTCATGGTCATCCAAGCCAAACCTCAAGGGTCCATTAAGGCTTCCCAGGCGGCGTATTAATAGAGCACGAAATTCCCAATCCCGAGAACCAATCCGCTAGAATTCTGCTTCCTTGCATTGCTCCACTCTCTCGTCCTGAACGAATACCGGCATTGCCATCCTTTCAGCCTGGTGAGCTGAAAGGTACTTCCTTGGTTGCTCTAGTATCCACTCTAACGTCTTAGGGATGTAATACAACTAAGAAGCATGAACCACCCCATGCGTACTTGAATGAACATGTCGAAGTAAAACGTTCGCAACTAAATCCACCGGAATCTCATCAAGGATGTTACTACCACGATTTGGCGTATACCAGATGCTCTTTCCTCCTATTGGCTGCATCAAGCGGGAATAGAGCGTGGAAATAGGACATGACCCCTGCGGGCCGTACATCTCACAGGGCTAAGCAATAGCAGGTCCGATACTAGTGGGTCGCAAGAGTAGAATCGGCAGGTTGGGAAACCGTGCCATCATCAGGCGCTCCATTAGCTGCTTTGAGTATGCGTAGGCCCAAGGGAAGCGTTGGAGATGCCTTGTTGTGCCGGTCCGTAAAATCTCCTCGAGCTCTCCCCCCGCATCGTCGGGGTTGGAAAGATAGTATATCTTCTCTTCCACCAGGCCATCATAGAGGAATGAGTTCGCATATGCACTGGAAACTTGGACAAAATGCCGAAGTCTAGTCATCTTTGTAGCCAAGGCCGCCAATCGAAGTGCGGGTAAGCAGTTGTCCAAAACAACCTTTTGCAAAGGTGCTCAAAATCTGATGTTTGCAGCCGCATGGATGATTATCGTGACTTCTTCCTTAATCTTGTAAAGAATTTCGAATGCCAAAGCGGTCCTTTATCATGTCACCCAGAACAAGAATAATCTTTCCGGCCCTTATCCGATCCTCGATATGTCGATACTGCTAAGGCATAGTGTGTTTTCATCGTTTCATTGCGGTGCTCTCGGATCCACGAATTAGAACGTACAGCCTCTGTAGATCAAGCACAATGCTAAGCTTATACAGGAGACAGCCCCCAAGGCCGCCGGTTGCCCCGGTTAAGAAGGTAACCTGTTGTTTATAAAAATCGTAGATTGATGTCATATTCAATACTTGGAAATAATTCAAATATCTGAAGTGGTGAGGAGATTTTAACTTACAGTATCACCTTTATATGAGCAAAATCCTATAAATCTATCGTTATTATTTGATGTTAGCATGTACAAGAAAGGTTAGTTTAACTAAATTGCTTTACTGCTCACCAAATCAAATCCACTCGTCTAACCTCCTAACTGTAACATAGTCAACCATAACAGCGGTATTGTTGAGTACAGGTACCTTTTGCGCAGACTCCCACCAAAAACAAGGCTTTGGAGGATCTGAGTTATTTCATGAAGGCTTTCAAACAACGTCCGGTCAGTCCACCTTGAAAAGAAGAGATTTGGTGTGAATGATGATTCTATTAAGAGGGGATTTCTAGCTCTATATAACTACTTTAGCTAGTCACGTATATTATCGCTTAGCTAGCCTAATTAGGTATTCGCTTGCGAGCAGCCGTCTTAATCGGACCTTTATTCCGAATGCAATTGCTTCCGGTGATTGAGACGCCAAACCCAGATCTTCGTACAACCACCTTTTTAGCCTAGAAAAGCTGTGTATTAAAGCCTTGGATTCTATGGCTAAAACCTGTACGAGTCAGACCTTTGTTGTTGGTGCAGTACCGGTTCATGTACCACGTAATATATCGATATATCAGTATGGCGACAGAGTTCAAAGTATGGGTTATAAAATCTGTGTTCTACTTAAGAGAGCGCGAGGATAGCTAGTATATATAGGGGCTCGGAAAGCCACCGAACCCTCCACGAACCCCCTCTATATCAACTTACCAGGGACTCAAACCTCACCGATGTTAATAAGCGGGACGGAAAAAGAAACGCTCATAAGGATCAATTACCAACGTTTTTGAAGCTTTTTTCTTATGTAGCAGTTATTGCCAGAATTATTGAGTGTGAGTGTTGAGAGTCAGACCGTGATATAAGACTGGGTCCTCTCCCACCTCATTATAGGAGTAACGGATAGAAAAATAACCAATGAAGTGTTCTCATTACCGCCCAGATTCTAAAGCCTCCGGAATTCTTTGAGCTTTCTCCGGGGATACATCAGAAGCACTCGCTCTACCAAAGATCTCAAGATCTACTGTCGACTCTTTACGCAAGTCTCTGATAACCTCGCCTCGAGGCACAAGGTTTTACTCCTGCTCGCACCAAACCCTTTCCTTGTGTTGCAGGTTTAAGGTCACGGGATAGTTAGATGGATGGATAATTGGATCATCCGCGCTAGTCAATAGCCGAGCCTATGTCTCTTATTCCCGTTTACTTACTCGGTGATCTATTCTAACCATGACCTTAAGCATTTTATTATATTATTTATATTAAACGTAATTATCTTAAAAGGAAAAGATTCGTAAGTTAAAATAAACCATTAATATTACTTAATATGAAAGTCCTAAGGGCTTATTCTTAAACACTTATATGCAGAATATGTATAGTAGTAAGCTTTGGGGAGTTAAGTTAGGTTTTATGCGTTTATTAGAATAAATCACATAGGTAAGAAGAGTTTTGACCACTGGAGGGGGGCGTGAAATCTTTCACGGGATATCTTACCCGCCCTGTCGGTGACAAAGGGGGAAACGCCCACACAGTGTAGCTGGGCGCAGCCGGGCGCAGTGGCATATCGCTCGCCTCACTCAGGCGGGTACTGCAGGGCTAGTGGCACTTCTCTGGCTTATCATCTGCTTTTCTGAGCATTTTGTTGCAAGACGCATAAGGGCGAGCTTCGAAATGAGCAGTTGCGCGTTCCGGTATTCCCTTTTTTAATTGCGTGCGTTAGGCCCAATGCGCATTGGGAAGGCTGCTGACTGCAAAGGTGCACGGGAAATATTGCTACAGTACTAGCCAACTGCTAATGATCAAAAGGCGTTTTTACACCAAAATCTACAGTACATATTAGCGTACTTTGCAGGACTGGCCTAGGTGGGCCAAGAATCTTTTTCATTGCGAGTATAAAGGGCGAAGTCCCTGACAAATTCTAATAATTACTTGTCGTAAGGTGAAATCGTCTGATTCTGTAAAGGAGGCTCTGAGAGGGGAGAGGTTCGTTTTACAAAGCAGATAATAAAGCTTTTAATCCTTGGCTTAGTCACAGCCTTGGTATAGACATAGCATCACCTAGGTTGAAGTAATTGCATCTCCTAAGTCCTAATGTTTCATTCCTTTCTTAATTTATATGGTGCTACTTGCAGAAGCCTGAAATCCTCCAAAAAAACACTTCTAAACCAGTGCTTTAATGCAAAGTCCAAGATCCAGTCCTGCCTTATCACCTAAAAAGCCCCCTTTTGTTTCAACTTCTTGTAATCCTCACACTTGTTGCACCAGGCATGCCTACAGTCTTTGCAATAAAACCTTTTGTCGCGAAAGTAAAAAGTGGCGTAGAAACCTTAAAAGCAAGCTATAAAGATGTTGTCGTTGAAACTCGGGTGGTACCACAGATTTCATGGCTTCGAAGCAAATCTGTAAAATCGACACATAATCAGAGGGGGTTCCTTCAGTGGTATATGTGTTTTCGAGGAATAGGGAGCTTTACAAGAGGGAAGCTCCCCTTATATACCCCACACACTCGGTAAGCGAGCATTGATTGTGCTGATGACATGGTCTGATTGCACTGATGACCTCGATCGATATTCATGATCTTAACCGATAATCGATTACATTGGAAATCACAGATCCCCGTATCTACTTATCTTCTATGACCGTTGAAGTACAGCAGCATAATGATTGAAGTATTATCATCTTTGATACTAGACCAGTCGTGACAATCTTCGCACTCTAAACATGTCTGCAAAACGTACTTTCCATATGACCTTATCTTTGGTTCCACAGCCCATTACCACCTCTACCTAAGTGATTTGGCACGCATGAATCTTTACTACTAAGGGCAATACAGGTATGTTCATTAGGACTTTGACATTTTCATTTCTGACTTTAGGTTCAATAACTAAACCGAATGCAAAAATAGATTTTGGTTGAGGTCAGCAGATATTGATATGGCAGTGGACCTTGTAGCGTGAGGTAGTGAGGGACATTATAATCTTAATATTAAATGAAAAGTTTATAGAAATAATTTATACGAAGTTATATGCACTAATATTCGAAATTAACACATTTTAAAATGGTAAGCAGGTGAATTCCAAAGCGCCGAGTACACTAATGGCTCTTTGTGGACTATTTTGTAATTTAATTCACCTGATTTAAGAAATTTATAAGACATTCCATAATACGGTGTATGAAGGATTGGTCCGGCTTACCAAGTTCCTTTCTTGTAGTTAAAAAATTAGATATTGCTGTAACATTTAATTCTTTAGCTAGATCTTTATAATAGCTTAATTAACTTCTTGCTCAAAAGTATTATATTCCGTGCTAAAAAGAAAGGCTTTAATAAATAGGTTAATTACGTGACTTAAACAGCAAAGGCGACATGCTTTACGCTTTTAAGTAGTCATATTAGGAAAGAAAACACTTAATAGCGGTATTGTTATTCGTCGTATTGTCCGTGACGAGGTAGCTAATATTATCCTTTAATTTATAACCTCTGCTTAATTCTCCCCCGAATAAGAGTTATAAAGCTGTTAAATAGCTAGTAAAGTCTAAAAATCAAGAATAATTAAGTTAGTTATGTTTCTCAAAAGTAAAGGTATGTGGTAAGAAAATTAGCGAATTACTTATTTACTACGCAATTTTTGGAGGACGGTTCGCACCCCCAGTACATTAGAGATATTCTGGATAAATGGGGATGTCGAGCGTGCAATAACATTGTCGAGGCGAAGCAAACAATTCTCGCTTAGCGCCAGCCCCCTCCAAGACCCCTCAAAACCTCTAAAGTTGACAACTCTTCCACCAAACCTTCTAATTTCAACAACTTCAACGACCTCAACCTCCCCTACTTCTTAATCTCCCTTCTACACCTTCCAACTCTTCGTTCTTCCTTCAATCAACACCTCCCAACCTACGACGCGTCGTCCGTCGCTGACGGCGGTGCTGGCGATGTCAACAATGACGGCACAAGTCTTGAAGATCGCGAATTGGGTATGTTTGCTCCCACCACACATCATACTAACTTCATCCAACACTCTTGTAGTATGAAACTTCGCACACCTTCGCAAGGTCTCAGAACGTCACCAACAGCTCGTCGTCGCCGTCATGGTTTTCTGAAGTTGAGATCGTGATACCACAAGGCTGCCCCACCATTCAGCTTTCAGTCATATCTCCCCAACACTCAGCACCACACTTCTCAAACAACTTCGCACTGTCTCTCATCTCTGCGTTGCGACAGCGATCTTCTTCACTTTGCTGACCTGAAGTTCTTCAACAGCACGTCATCGCCGTTTCCCAATACTCAACTCCTCCAAGGGGAGAATGCGGTATTAGGAGTAAGCGTTTGATATGACTTAGCGGTGGCCTCTTCGGAGGGCCCCATCGCCATGGCGTGTCAAACAACGTTTTGGGGTCAGCGCTCTCTTCTGGCTTGTCAGGGCTGCGCGGACTCTATTGGTCTTGGTGTTGCATTGCATGGTTCCCTTCTCAAACGAAGGCCACTTTGACCGGTCCTTGCGAGGGCTTCGGGTACTTCTAGGTCTTGCCGTGTCGTTTGATAGGAGAAGAAGAAGAAGAAATAGTTGGTCGGTCGAGGGAATTTATAGGTGTTGGTAGGTGGCTCCGCAGAGAGGATCTCCGCAGAATATCACATAGTGTCGTTCTTCGGTGTTGGTGTTCTTGTCAGGCTGTCATTCGCAGAGTGTTCAGAGTCAAGTTGGGTTTGCGGAGGCTCTTATGGGAGGCCAGTGATAGTTGCACAGTGGGGAACGCTAGGCTCACTGGGGAACTGCTCCTTAAGCGCACACACACACCGCCAGGACTGGATCTCAAAGAATGCATGTTCGAGATCCAATCGAGCATACTAAAAAAGCTTGCTGCTGTAGAGAATCACCTCAAAGAATTGACAGAAATCCAAGGACTAGCTCATTTAAACCTTAATGAACGGCTAAAAGAGTCATCAAAGGCCTTAACCATGTTGCGTTTAGAAGGCACTAGTATAACTATAGTATAAGGCGTTATAAGCGTTGTAAGATGGGCTTGAAAAAGTTCTACCGCGAGAGGTGTAGACTGATGTTTTTCAAATTTTATAGCCTTCTTAACTTTTTATTATTTTTCTTTTAAATAACTGTGACGGTTTGACTTAGAAGAATCAATTGAGGAGAGAAAGCTACAGGAACACGAAGCACTCTCTTAAGGAGAGGCTGACTAATTAGGACCAGGCCCGATGCGGCATAGCCAATACACACGTGACGACAGGTCGTCACAATAACTACTGAAAATAAAAGGTTAGCAACCAAGCTCCTTACATTATCGAGTTATATCTTACAGTCTATTACCGGATCAGTACCTGTTACTACACGAGACCACCAGGGGGTGCAGCCATTCGTGATCCGGCGACAAGCGACAAGCTAAAACCCCACCAAAAATAGCCAACTTTAGAACTTAAGAAAAGTTCTAAAAATAGACTATTTGACTTCAAATTGAAAATGAAAGTAAACCCTGTATAGCTACTTTAATATATAATTCCTTCCCAGAAGTTTTATTAAGAATTAATTTTAATATTAGAATTTACTTAAATTTGGTTATGAAAGACTTTATACTTTATTTTTCTTAGTAATACTTTAAAATTTAAAAAAAAAATCAGAAGAGCAAAATATTAATAAGCTTTAGCGTAGATTTTTAATTTCGAAAGCTTTTATTTATATTTGCGTATTTAATAAGGATTTTAAAACAATGACTTTTAATAGCGGTTCAGATCATCGGATCACGAATGGCTGCACCCCCTGGTGGACCGAAGCGCAACATCTTGGCTCAGCACTGGGTACACAAGCGTCATCCCGGTTAACTTAATGAGCCCAGAGGAAGCGGACCAGCTACTTTGCGCGAGAATTCATAAAGGTCTTTCCACAGAGTTTGATCGTACCCGTCGATAGGGTCGTCAACAACATGCGCAGGTCGATACCCCGTGGTTCTATTCTGAACGGCCGAGCGCTGTCGAAGTTTCGTAAGGCCTATTACTTCTAAACCTTCTCTTTTGATTCTAAGGTCTAAAATCAAAGAGAGGTATAAAGCTTTATTATTCGTTGAAATTCCTTGCTTAGGAAAATATTTCCGTAATTTAGATATTCCTTTATTAATAGCTTCGGTAAAATTCGTGTCCTAATTAATTATTAGTATTATTTTATGATTATTATTAAAAGTAATAAATAGTAATATCCAAAAGAATTGCCGTAGTCTGTGGCGTTCGACTTTACGAGATCATCCCCCTTGTAGTATCATGTCTCTAGAAATCGTCGTTAGGAAAATCGTCTTGCCAAAGTACCCGGGATAAATTTGAGAAAGGGAGTTACGCTACAAACGCTTTTGCTAAAGTAAAGTTGAAACAAATTCAAAGGGCCTTGCACCAAGAAGCGGCTATCTCTACCGATACTGTATAACCTGCAGTTATAAGTTTTATTAACAACCTGGGAGAGGGAGAAGAGATATTCCAGCGAGGCAATTTTGTCTTCAAATGTTTCAAGCAATAAGTCACCTGAGCTCATACTGAGGCAAACATGGGAGAGAACTAGAATTTGTGATATAAATTATGATTAAGTAAAGTTTTGTGGTTTGTAGCCTTTTATTAGTAGCTATGAAATTGCAAACATGATACTAAATAAGCGTTTCGGCTATGAAAGATTACGAATAAGAAAAGCCTCGGCAGATTCTTACAAAGCTTTGATTACTGAAGATTGAAATCTAAGATCAGACTTGTAATTTTGGGCAATCTCACGAACAAATTGTTGGAATGACGCAGCTGGAATAAGGAAAGCAATAGAAGCTTGAAGCTTTCGAATCTCCTTGAGCACAGCATCTAAAAAACCGTTAGTAAATCTCTACTAATTTTTTTACGAATCACTTACAGCCAGGGCGGGCCCTTCTCTTGACTAAAGGAATGGGCAAGTTAGTGTTGCTTTTGACAGCAGTCTTAGTAACAATTCCTTTCGAGCGAGGTGTCTTCTTCGAGGTTTTGGTAGCAGTCTTGGTAGCAGTCTTTTTCTTCGGCTCTTTTCTGGCTTTAGTAGCTCTGGATATGCCAGCACCACCGCGAAGCGAAACAACTGAGGAGGATGATTGAAGAGGATCTCGAGGGGTTCGGGCTTTTAAAGGTCCACTGCCAACTTTCTTTGTAGACATCCATTCTAGACGTTCTAATGCTATTGTAAGAGTTAGGGCCATAGCTCTCCGCACACCTTAAGCGAAAACCCTAAAAGATACTATTTTTTCCAAATTTTACAACCCTTTTAATACGTTTTATGGTAGTCTTAAGTTACGTTTAGTATTAAGTAAAATGTAACTAATGACTTTCCATTAAATAGATTTTAATAATCTAAGGATAAAATCTAAATAGTAATGTTTTTGCGTAAAGAGTTGAAAATTGTTAAATTATGCTTTATTTAAATATTTTACTTCTTTAAAATGTATTTATTTTGTTTTTAAATTCAAACATTTGTTTGTTATTATTTTATAAAGGTTTAAAAAGTTTGAAGATACGTATTTTTGCTTATTTCGCTTAAACAAATTAAAATATAACTGTTGATTGCACTATGTTACGTATCCCTCCCGGTAATAGGTAACAACTTATACAATCCTTGTGAGACGTCTATACACGGTGCAAAAACCTTTGGTTGCAATATGTATTTCGTTGAAGTCTTAAGAGCTACTCTAAGGTGTCGATGAGAGCTCTATATACGAGGCTCTCATCGTGGGCTAGTCCCGAAGTGGCTAGCGTCGAGTGCTCCTATTCACTTCCTGCGTCCTGCAACCCCTGTTTTTGCCCGTCCTCCGTATTCACGTAAATCCGTCGATTACATGAATATTATTATTCACACAATAACCAAAATTAGCTGAGGCTTTATGAATTTCTTTGCACTTAATATATATATATAATTTTTTTTCTCTTTTTCTCTCTTCTCTTTTTAATTATAAATTCTAAGGTAATCTTATTATCTTCACAAAACTCTTTTTGTAATGTGAGGCCGCCATCACACGTGATTACAGTCTTTCTAAAGAAAGCGTTATAACAAGTAATAATTAAACTATTATATAAATTTAAACACAAAGTTTTAATTGCCTAAGAAACTTGTCACGATCTAGTGAATCACGTGTGTTTTGGCCCTAAGGCTCGGTAGCCTAACTGCACAAAGAAACCAAGACAAGGGCACGTGACTATTTGGAGCTTTTGGAGCTTTAAGATCTAAGGCTCTCAAACCTTAGGAGCTAAAGGCTTTTATAAGATCTAACTTAAGGGAAAGTTTTATATAAATAAAATAGTTTCTTAGGTAATAAAGCCTTATGCTTAAATTTGAATAGCAAGTTTACTTTATAATTTATTATTATTTATAACTGTTGGTTTAATAATCGTCACGTTGTAATCACATGCTCGCTTATCGGAAAGTCATATCACTTGAAATTGCTAATAAGTATGAGTGTTTATAGTATATTCATAATTAAAAAGTTATAAAATATTTCAATACCTTTTTATTAAAATAAGTCTAAGTTAAGCGTCTACTAATTGATATTATAAGTAACAACGAACAGGAATTAAAAGAAATATTGATATATTAAAAGGTTATATTAAACTCTTTTATTTTATTAATTATCTTGAGTAAGTAAGACTCCCCGCTAAGTTTTATAAATAAATATAACTTTAATAAAAATAAGGAAATAAACTAACGCTTAAGGACGAGCTTTTTTAAAAGAGAGAAGTAATATAATAATTAATATACTAAAGAACCTTATTCTTAGTTATCCGGCTTAACCGAGATTTACTAAGGCTTTACGAGTTCTCTTACGCTTAATATATATATATATATTGTTTACTTTCTCTCTTATTCTCTTTTCTCCTTAGTTATAAATTTTAAAGTAGTCTTGCCATTTTTATAGAACTCTTATTATAATATAAGACTGCTGTTACACGTGATTACTGTCTTTTTAGAGTAAGCGTTACATAAAGTAAAGAGTTACTTTTTGGAGAGCGTAGGACAATTTTACTACTTTTATTATAAAGTTTATCTTAGCTTTATGTTTCTAATCGTAATTAATAAATAAAGTATCTTTAAGTAAATATTACTTTTTAATACCGATAATATAGAGATTTCTAGCGTTTATTATATATTTACGCTAACGTTTAAAAACTACCTCGAATTGACTTTAATATTATATCTGTCGTTTAAACTCGGGTGGTACCACAGATTTCAAGGCCTCGAAGCAAAGCTGTAAAATCGACACATAATCAGGGGGGGTTCCTTCAGTGGTAAATATGTGTATTCTAGGAAAGGGGAGCTTTGCAAGAGGGAAATAGACTGTTAATTAGCATGTTTAATTTCTTAAATAGTTAAAGTATTTTAAAATAATATATGTTAAGTTAAATAAAGTTATTTTTATTAACGTTAATATTATAATAAGAGGAGTTATAAAATCAAGTTATTCTTACTTATGCCTTTAAACCAAGTTATATCTCATGCCTTATAGTAGCGCTTAGTATAATTAATAGCTTACTAAGTATTTAACTTATTAGCGGGAGTAATTAAGTCTAACAAATTAATTTTCTAATTTTAATTTGTGTAAGAAGAATATTTATAAATTATTTTAATAATAAGAGATCTCCTAAAGAGTCATAAGAGAAGGATATTAAGCGTAATTTATAATAAATAAGAGTTTAAATTAATTATCTTAGTAGTAAATAATAGAAGGCCTGAGAATTCTTGATAAGTATTAATTATAAACTTTAGTTTAACTATTAGTTTAAGAGTAATTAATATTAAAGAGCTATCTCTTAGTTTAACAGTAATAAAAGTCTTTTGGAATTTAAAGATATATTAAAGTCTTTTTCAAAAGTAATATTTAAAGGAGCTTTTAAAGTAGTAATACATATAATAGTTTTTTTTTGCTAGCTCTCGAGCATTAGTGGTTGTTCAATAAAGGATATTGATTACTTATTTATTAAATTAATTACTAAATTTAAGAATATTATCAAATTTATATTTGCTTTTATTAAAAGTATAATAATTTATTATAATATATTCCTAAGGTTAAGACGAAACAGAGAGATATATTATAATGATTTAATTATAACCCTTTTTAATTATAATCCTAAAGAATCTTATTATTTTACCTTTAGTATATAGCGAGTGCGTTTATAAATTTAAATAATATTACCGTATGCTCTTATAAGCTAAAAGGTAAAATAATAATTATCTTTTATTTATGTCCCTTTTTAATTTAATTTAAATTAAATATATTACATTAATTAAGTTTAATATATATTTTTACTTTCGCTAACCTATCTTATAAATATTACGTGTTAAGTGAAGAGTAAACATCTCTTATTATTTTATTATTAATTATTCAAAAGTCGCTGTAAGGTCTCCCTTTTAAGTCCCTTAATTTTTTAACGACTAATATATTAATAATATATAATAATTTTAATTTCTAAATTTATCTTTTCTTTACCCCGTATTTACACTATTTCTCAAACATGATGACATCGTAGTAACGTAATTATAATAACAAAGTTTCTTTATAATAAATATAAACCTATCTTTAAAGTTAATTTTATAATTTTAAGGTTAATACTTTAAAAAAGCCCTTATATTTTATAAGCCCTTGAATATTTTAATAAACTTCTTATAAGGTATAAGTAATTATTCTTATATATTATTTAACGTCTCACCCCTAGATTCCGCCCACCCCTAGATTCCGCCCACCTCGCTTAATTCTAGTACTTGATACTCAACACTTAATAACTCTATATTGCGCTAACTTCTATACACGATATTGTAGAGTCTGATTCTCCTCCTGATTCTGATTCTAGAGACTTAATTTGGCGTTCTCCAACTGCGATTTGAGCCTCCTTAATAGCACGTGTTGTAGCGAACTTGGAATTTGGACTCGTTCGGACTTTCCGCCTTTTCTTTGGCCTCAACTGCTCTAATCTCTCTTCTAACTCTTTGATCTTCATATTTGCCTTCCCTAATTCGTAGTCCCTTTCATCAATTCCCTTTATAACCTTCCTGAAAAGCAAACGTTGTGTTGGAAGTTGATCATGTGATTTGCTAGCCAAAGTACGAATCTGTACGTATAAATCTTTCCTGGCTCTTGGAGTCTGAACCTCAATTGAAGTATCAATTACTTCCGGAGGTAGTATTGGCGTCTCCTGAGGCTTTGGAAGAGATGGATTTGTCGATTTATTACTGTTTTCTAACAGCAAAGGGCTCATTAATGGCTTGGCTACCGATACTGGCCACAATCCCGTAGTTCTCCACCCCGCCTTAATATTAGAAGGTGTAATACTCTCTTGACGTGCCTTCTGGTAGCAGATAAGGAAGTTCCGCTTTCCAATTGGAGTAGAATCGATCAAAGAACTCAACTTTTGCAGTTCTTTCCGGTAGGCACGCTTCAAAACAGAGAAAACTGTCAAATCTAAAGGTTGTAAGACGTGTGACGTATGTGCAGGTAAGAACAAAAGGTGTATATTGTGTTCAAGGCACCTCCAAAGGAATTCCGTAGTCTCATGGCTCCCATGGCCGTCTAGAATGAGGAGTCTTGCTGAATGATCACGTGGTTCGGTCTGAGGTATAAACACCTTCTCTAGCCACTCAAGGGCCACTTGATCAGTTGTCCACCCATTCTCGGTGGCTGTAAAGTGCCATTGGTCGAATACGTCTAATTGAGACGGAAACCACTGTTGTTGGACCGATTTTCCCTTGTAAGCTACAGCTGGTCGCGTAGAAGCTCCAATTGCAGAGATACACTCGAGGATTGTCGTCCAAGCACGTGAACCTGGCTGTTTTCCTTGAATCTTGCGGCTCTCAGCGTTCCCCACAACATATCCATTAAGGCCGTAGCCTTCCATGATACCAGTCTCGTCCATATTCCAACGTTGACAAGCTGGAATAGCCTTGATAGCCGGAATCTCCAATTTTTGGAACCACGGCCTAATAACTTCGGTACAAGCGGCGTTGATACGCACAGAATCGACGTAGATTTGCCTCTTAGTCTTTAGAATAGGGTTACGTGCCAAAAATCGTGTCATCCAGTGTTTTCCTAGTGGTAGGTGGTCTCCTTGAAGTGCCAAAAGCCTCTCTCCAAAAACCTTGATCTGTGTGTGCGTAACTCCATGGCCAAGAGACTCTTGAGTCAAAATCCAATTGGTCAATCGATTCTCTACTACCGTAGGTAGCCTTTGCAAGTGACCAAGAGCCTCCTTACGTGGTTGAGCCGTTGTGTTGCGGTCACGAAGTGTAGACCTTGGAATACCCCACTCTAGGCATGCCTTTCGCAAAGACTTGCCATTTGCGACCTCCTCAAGCGCACACACGATGTAATACTCAGTATATGCAGGCTTCATGATAAAGACAATACGAATTCCAAGTTTGAAGAGAATCGATTAAAGAATAAAAGAGTAATTAATTATTTAAGTTGGTGGGTAGGAGTAGCGGTGAGTTAAGCGAGGGTGGGCGGAATCTAGGGGTGGGCGGAATCTAGGGGTGAGACGTTATTTAATTAAAATAACTTGTGAATTCCCTTTCACTAAGAACTCGACTCGTTTAATTAAAGTTTTTTAATGTTATTATTAAAAAGACGACATTAGCTTCTTGTTTATTAGCTAATTAATTACTTAAGTAATAATAATTATTAAACTTAATTATCTTAATCACTTAATTTATATCAGGGTTATAATTATTATTAAACTTAATTATCTTAATCACTTAATTTATATCAGGGTTATAATTATATAATTATAAAGTTCTTAGTATAATATTATATTGTTTAACGTTTATAATATTAAAATAAAAAACTTCCTTATATTTATTAATTTTTATTATAACCCTTATAATCTTACTACGAACCTATTTGTCTTACTTACTTAGCGTTCTTCTTATTAAGTAAGGCGAGCTAATAAGAGCATAAGTTTTTAGTACTAATAATATCTTATTTTTAAGTAAAATCTAAGTTTATAAAGTGTTTTTATAGCTTTTAAATTTATTATTACTTTAGTCTTAATACCTATTAGTATAATTAAAATAATTAACTAATTATTATCTATCGTAGTGGCTAGCTCGAGGTCTCGTAGCGATACGTTTGAAACGTAGCGTTGTTTATTAATTATACCCTTGCTGATCTCGTTTAGCTAATAGTGTATCCCTTAATTGTAATTAATTAAGGTATAAGGCGTGTCTCTCTCGAACTAGATTGTCCTTTAAATCTTATTAATCTTAATTCGTTAATATTAAATTAGCTCGCCAAGTTATTACTTACGTCATTAATATTATTTTGTATTTATTTACTTAATAATTACTTAAGTTTCCTTAACTTAAAAGTAGTTTTTTAGCTTTTTTAATTTTAATACTTCTTAAGGCGCCTTTAAATTGGTAATATAACGTTAAGGCTTATTTTTAATATTTCTAATGTTCTTAGTGAATATTATAGTAAAAGCGTTTTTATAAATAATAATATAAATCGCTTCTTAAGCTAAAGCGTTATAAGTATGATAAATTTCTTAAAAATTTAATTTGCTTTTATTATATATTCAAATTCTTTATTTATTATAATAGCTTTTAATAGCTTAATTATTATTTAAATAATGCAAGTCGTCGTATATATGATTATTAATAAGTTCTTCCCTTAAAACTTAACTTTTTTACTTTAAGTTTAAAGTTTAAATCTAATTACTATTAAGGTTTATTCTTTATTTAAAGGTTCTACTTATAATTCCTTAATATTAAAGAACTACTTTTTTTTAATTATCTTTTAATATTTTTATTTTATTAAGATTCATATTAAGCGTTTTATTAAAGTAAATAAATTCCTACGAGTTTTATTTAATAATTACGGCCTCTTAATAAATAAATTTTCTTTTAATTAATTTAAAAAAAATTTAAGTTTTCTTTTTGGTTTATTTTAAAAGCAATCTTTTTTTTTTTTTTCCTTTCCTTTTAACGTGCTGTATTAGTTAGAAACTATGTAGCACGGCTAGTCTACTAGCGTGGCTAATTATTATATACAAAATTCAGTTCGAATTAGACTGCGACTGTACATTTGGGAACATTCTCCCT